>VDFB02379711.1:91251001-91280800 GCA_007258455.2 Sequoia sempervirens
AATGCCTTCTTCATTAATATTTGGTGGAAGAGTTGATGATGTAGCTCCATCTTGATCAGATGGATTAGAAGATTTTCCAATTCCAAAGTAAGACTGTATGGTACCTCTACATTTTAGGCATTTTTATGGCCTCCCAGTCTCTTCACTACCCTAAGGATCAGGAATCTTACCCCTGTTGCTTGACATATTGATCTCTCACTTTGAATAAAAGCTGGAAAAAAATGTCTTCTTGTTTAAGGACAAAGAATATAGATCCCATTCCCTACTCAATATCATCTTTAATATTGAAGCAATAATGAAAAAAGAGATAAAGAAATCTTATTATTATAACTAATAACAGTATGAAGAAATGATCACTCACCTTTAAGTCTATGTTTTCGACTTTCGCTGACTTCCAAATCGAGAAGTAGAACATCAGAACTAAACAAAATGTGTAAGAATAAATGATAGTTCCGATTGTATTTATATCAATCTATATTTGGTGAATTCCATGGGATTTTTAAATGGTATATTAAAAAATTGGCGAATCCTGCGTGTTTATACAATGACACATTGTAATTTTTGAGGAAAAATGTGTCCTGATATGTAATTATTTTTTAAAGTTATTGGAAAAATAGATCCTCATAAGAAACTATTTATAAATTTTAATTGGCGAAATGGGTCTTCACAAGCAACAATTTGTAAATTTTAATTGGTGAAATGGGTCCTAATACAATGTTGTTTTAATAGTATTGGTGAGTATGTAGGAGTTTTATTACATGCTTCTGGGATTCCAGGTGAAAATATTAGTCAATCCATTTGAAATGCGTAGTTTTTTATGGCAAATTTGTTGCTTAAATATGCCTCATAAAATAAATTGTTGGCAAATGGAAATGCATTGGATCGATAATTTGTAAAATTCAGGTGATTTGGACACCCTGTTGGTTTGCGCGAATTTTCCAATTTTGACTTGGCCAATTTCTAGAATTCACCAATTGGCGAAGACTTGCCACTAAAGTTTTCCATGATCATAACCATATTTCCATTAATATGATTTAGGTCCAAGGTTGTATAACAATTATATGAAAGGATAGCATAATATAGGAGTATTGTTTGAAAAGTATATCTAAAAGTGTATGAAAGTATGCATAAAAGAAACAAAATATAGGCTAATAAAGGAACCCATTAGAGTGCTTAAAAGGTCATGACGAGAAGCTTTCTGCTCAGTTTGCGAGCTCATGGTGTGACTGAAGGGTCATGATGGATGATATTTAATTTGAAATAATTGAGGATGTCATTGCTAAAGCTTTCGGGTTGTCTTGTTCATGACAAAAACTGAAAAAACATACAAAGGTGTAGGACATGGAGAGCTTGTAGACCTTCTTCCGTGAAAATGAAAAGCTGACCAATCTACATGCGGTGTTTGAGTAGAGAAAGCTTTTGATGCCATGGGACTAGGTGTGTTTGGTTTTAATGAATTATATTACTCTTGAAGGATGGTTTAAAGTTTTCTATTTCTATCACTTATTGTTGCTAAACCAGCTTTGCCATAGAATGCTCATTAGTTTCCCCTTCTTCTTGCTTTCATCTCTAGAAAGTTTGGTTAAGGAAACTACAAAACTTGCGGCTAGGAATCTTGACAAACCTTTCTTGTTACCCCTACATCAAGGTCCCATTCTCCATCTCTATCACTTCCACACTGTCCTTTTCCCACCAAAACCCATCTTTGTCATTAGAATTGAGGAACCTAATCTCACTGATCCATCCCCTGCTAAACCCTCATCAGTTGTTTCAATCAGCCCTAAAAGAAATATCCCTTAATTGGCTAGCCAACCTCTCAAGAATTCCAAACCTAATCCTCCTACCAAAAAGAAGAAAGGTGGCATGGGTCTGACAGAATCCAAAGCTGTTGCAAGGATCTGCAAGCTAAAAAATACACCCACAAAGGATGGTAAATTTCTTGCTAAAGCCAAGCCTGAACCAAAGAAGGGAAAGAAGGACACCAAATTCCAAGTGGAGGAACCTCCCATGAATAATGAAGCTGATGACTTTGCTGAAAGAGATTCTCAAGGGGATATGGTGGTGGCTACAAGTATTAACATAGGGTTTGAGAAGACAAGTGTATGAAGGTCCAATAGACTAACACAACATTAAAAGGAGGTTTAGGTTGATGAGATCTCCAACAATTTAGAGTAGGATGAAGGTTGGGAGGAGAAAAAGGACACGATTGAGGAGATTGAAGAGTTTGTGGAAGGACCAAGTTTCTTCCCTGAGTTGAGTAGGATGATTTAGGAGGAATCCACATCAGATTCCTCCAATCATCAAACTCAAGTGGAGGAGACTAATAGGTTGGAAGTTACCAAGGGAGAAGACCCCAACAACATGGTTGCTCATGTTGCTAAACTAGAAAGGAAGTTTATAAGGCTGACTTGGTTCACGGTCAAAATCATCCTTCGTTCTATTGTCACTCTTTCAGTGGTGCTAAAAGAGGAGGTTGACAAGAAGGCTTGTGAGGCTAAATCCATCAATAATTGGGTTGGGGATGATGCGCTAAAACTCCTCATTGAGGAGTGGGAGGGTATAGCTAGGTGATGAGGGGTGTATGGTTTGTTGTCAGGTGGGTTGTCTTTTTGCTATTTATTTGCTGTCTCTGTATTTGGACAATATGCTGTTACTAGTTTTTATTTTTTGATCTAAAATTTGGCCCTTGGGGATCCTCATGTTAAGGGTATTGCACCCTATAAATGCAGCTTATATTATCAAAAACATGAATTTTAACATGGTTCACCCAAAATTGGGCTACATCCACCAACAAGAGTCTAATTTATTATTTAATATCTAACAAATGCAATTACAATTTACTTGCAGCAATAGTTGCAACTTGCATCAATAGCTACAACTTGAAACAATAAATTTAATTGTTTCTATTGCTTTGTTCACCCACACACTATGCTATGAGTGCCTAAAGCTTCAACTTGTGAATGACTATCACTACCCATGTATTGTTCCACACAACCTGTAGCAATTTGTGCACTCTATAACACACTTTTCATGCCCACTAGAATCAAAACTGAAACCCACACAGCTGTACAACTTCCATGTGCATGACTTGGCTACTTACATTCCAATGTGGCTGTTGGAATTCACTTCAAGAGACAATAACTATTCATTTTTGAGAATTTTATTAACTATTATAACTAAAATTTGAATAGGAAATCAACAACAAAATTCCTTTATTAAAATAAGCTAATTTTTGTTTCATTTCTACCCCCTTGCATTCCCCCATTGATTGATTTGGGGGAAAAACACAGAAAAAGGGGAAAATTTAACCTCCGAGTATGATCAAAGTCCACATAACAAAAATCTCCCATTTGAAGATAGACTAGACTCCACACCATATCATCTCCACTTGGATACTGATTATAACACCACTTTCCCTATAACTCCCACTAGAAATTGATACCCCAAACTTTGTTGTTCTGATTTTATTTTCACCCTTGAAGGTTAACCAAAGTTGAAGAGGAGCTCAACTTCTCCCTTTTCACAACCTTCATTAACATATTCACTGGATTTTCATTTGTATGTATCTTTTGCAGCCTTAACTGTCCATCCTCCAACATCAACCGAATGGAATGATATCTAAGTTGTATGTGTTTGGTTTTTGAGTACAAGGTAGAATTATTTGCAAAGCAAGATGTATGGCACTATGGTTGTCTGTAAACAAATAGATTTTAGCCTATTTTTTGCCCAATTCCTCCATGAAAAGTGCAACGATAGCATCTCCTTTCTTGCCTCTATTGCAACTACATAATTTTCCTTTGTGGTGGATAAATCAATCAACTTTTGCAACCTTGAGATCCAAATCATCACTGTCCCACCTATAGTAAACACATAATTTATAGTAATCCACCTGGTATCTATATATCCTTCCAAATCTAAGTCAACATAGCCTTTTAAATCAGTATTAGAGCTCCAAAAATAAATTTTTTTGTTGGATGTACCTCTCAAATACTTGAGAATCCATTTTACCACATTTTAATGCTCCAATCTAGGACTACTCATATACTTGCTTACAACTCCTATGACATGTGCAATAGCTGGCCTTGTGCATACCATGACGTACATTAAACTTCCCACAACTAAAGCATATGGTACCTTGGACATTCTTTCTTCCTCCTCTTGTGTCTTTGGACACATATCCTTAGTCAATTTGAAATGACTAGGAAAAGGTGTGTTGATAGCTTTTGCATTCTTTATATGGAATCTCTGCAATATCTTTTCAACATAATTAGCCTAAGATAGAGTCAATTTTCTATTTTTCCCATCTCTTGTAATTCTCATACCAAGGATTTTCTTTGCTACCCCCAAATCCTTCATAGAAAATGATTTTGTTAAGTACTATTTTAAATCCCTTATGTGATCCATGCTAGACCCTTCTACAAGCATATCATCAACCTATAAACATAAAATAATGTAGCTATCATTATCCAACCTCTTAAAATAAACACAATGGTTAGAATTATATAGGCTATAGCCTTGCTCAACCATAAAATTATCAAATTTTAAATACCATTGTCGAGGTGCTTGTTTCAATCCATACACTCTTTTTCAATCTACACACCAATTTCTCCTTACTTCTGACCTCAAATCCTTATGGTTGTTCCATTTATATCTCCTCTTCCAAATCACCATGGAGAAAGACAGTTTTCACATGTAGTTGTTCCAAATTCAAGTCTTCAACAACAACAATACTTAAAATAATATGAATAAAATTTATTTTAACAACCAGAGAAAAAATATCATCAAAATCAATGCCCTTTTTCTATCCAAATCCCTTAACAACTAACCTAGCTTTAAATATTTTCTTACCGCCTTCCTCTTTCAACCTATAAACCCATTGATTTGGTAAAGCCTTTTTACTTGCAGGTAACTTGCATAATTCCCAAGTTTGATTTTTCAGCAAGGAGTCCATTTTTCCATTACTCTTTCCTATTAAACCTTTATATCCACGTACATAGCTTCATCACACCCTTCTAGTTCACCAACATTAGTTAATAAAATATAATACAAAGAGGGATAAAATCTTTCGAGAGGCCTACTTATCCTGGTTGACCATCTAACATTCATTGGAGCTTGTGTTATTTGTCATTGCTATTGTGGAGCATGAGTAACCATTGGAACATCATTGTTTGGAGTGTCATCTAGCACTACATAATCCTTTTCTTTCTTCTCATGCTGCTACAACTGATCTTTGTACAACACCTTCTCATTGAATACAACATCCTTGCTTCTAACAATTTTTAGATTTTCAAAATCTCAAAGCCTATAACCAAATTCATCAATGCCATATCCAACAAAGATACACTTTCTTTATTTTGCTTCTAGCTTGGTTTTATTTTTAGAATCTAAATGTGTAAATGCTTCACAATTGAAGGTTTTGAGAAAAGAATAACTCACCTTCTTACTTGTCCATGCTTTCTCTGGAATACCATGACCAAAAGGATCTGAAGGACCTCTATTAATTAAATAAACAACAGTGTTTAAAACCTCTACCCACAAGTTTAAAGGATTCCCAACATGCAATCTTATACTTTGTGCACACTTCATTATTTTTCTATTCATGCATTTAGCCACTCGAGATTCTTGTGGAGTCCTTGGAACCATTTTCTACCCACAAATCCCATTAGATGAACATTAATCTTCAAATTATTTGCTACAATACTTACCACCATCATTAGATTTAAGAAATTTTAATCTTTTATCTGTCTCAATCTCAACTAAGCTCTTCCATTTCTTAAATGTTTCAAATACTTCAAATTTATATATAAGGAAATAAATCTAAACCTTCCTAGCTACATCATCTATAAAAGTAATATAAAACCAAGTGCCACCAAGAGAAGATACCTGAGCTAGTCCCTATACATTCATATGCACAAAATCTAATTTCTCATATTTCTTCGGCTTTCATAGAAACCCATATTAATACATTTTGAATTTAAAGATTTAATTAAATATTAAAAATATTTAGTTAATTACCAGACTATTGAGATGTGACCATTTTTAGATGTATACATTTTGCCCCTCTTTGAAGTGATGTGTTTTACGCATTGCTTCAAAGAATGTTGAAATTTGCCCCAGATGCTGATTGTCAAATGTTGATAGGTAGATCACGATCATGATTAAGTGACTAAGTGACTATCATGGGACCATATCAGTATGTATACAAATGTCTGAATGGAGTATCAATAAGACTACGAAGTGCTATCCTCTGATGGTGCTGGTCTGGGACCTATCCCACCTACACTTGATGGACCTGCCCCTCTATCCTAGGATTGCTTCATTTTGATTAAGTGATTATCCTAGGATTGCTTCATTTTTTTTAAAGCTCATACTGGCTGCGGTCGCGTCGGATCCAGTCAAATTTCTACTTAAATTACAGATTACAGTTGCAAACTTACATATTCTATGCTAAAATAGAAAAATGCGCTAAAACAGACATCAAGAGCGCTAAAACAAAAATGCTCTACAAAATCATTAATGGGCGCTACATAATCATGAAAGAGCGCTATGGAATGATGGATGGGTGCTATGGAATAATGAATGGGCGCTATGGCATGATGAAAGGGTGCTATGGGATGATTAAAGGGCGCTATGGAACCTGCAATGAGCGCTAAAACAGAGTTAAAGAGTGCTAAAATAGAGTTAGAGAGCGCTAAACTGGGTGCAATATGCGCTGAAACATGTTTAATGCACTAATACGCTCTTTTCAACCATAACCTATTAGAAAAATCTACGAAAAGATGTTAGAATTGGGGAAAAGGCCCCACAGTGGGCGCCAAAAATGTGTGTGAGAAATGTTAGTATCAAAATAAGATAATAAAAACACACCAATGCAACATTAAACTAAAGAAAGCTAAATCAAATGAAATCAGAGAAAACAAACATAGCTTCTTCAGAATCGTTCCATTGTCCTCTCTCCAGTGATTCACTTGAAGCTGCTGCTGTCAGATTGTATAAGCAAAGATTCTTAGAATGGCAACCTGCAGAATGAGTATACAAAGAGAGAATACTTCTCTATCCTATATGCTGGTGAAGTGAATACGGATATGCATAGGGGCTGTAGATTATGCATAGGGGTTGTGGATTATGAATGTTGTTGAAACTATGATATGAGATGGATAAGCCATGATATGGATTGCTAATATACTGGACTATGCTATGCTAAAATCTAGAATGCTTATGGATGCTAAAAGGCCGTGCAATTGCAAATTGGCTATAGTTTTCCCGTATGAAAGCTTCTCTCTTTTTTTCAGAGACCCGACAGTCCCTTTTATAGATTTTTACAGGCAAGAGCTTGGCTAGCAAAGATCAATGGTTGTGAGATTGTCTGGTGATTTTGAATGGTGAGAGATGGAGAGGTTGAAAGGAAGATGGAAGATGTTGGGAGGTTGGAGAGAAGAACAAAGATTTGTCTTCAACCCACGGGAACAACCTTGCTCAGAAACAAAGAAATTAATTTTCTGTTTTGAAGTTTGTTTCACGGTTGTTGGAGATAATCCAAATTAAATAAATATTTAATTTCATATGAGTTTTGAGGATTTAAAATATTTTTGAAATATTTGATTTTAGGACTATAGAAGATTCAATTAAATATTTGAGATATTTAATTGCAAATAGACTTTAGAAGAATTAATTAAATATTTGTAATATTTAATTATGAATGGAATTTAGAGAATTTTTAGAAGAGAAGAATATTTAATCTTTATTTGAATTAAGAATTCAAGCCAAGATTACGTGATAATTAATATAAATAAATCATAATGTTTATTTAATTAATCAAGCAATGGATAAGAAAGGTGATTAAATAAACTTATGATATTTAATTGAAATGAAAGAATGAACAATATAAATAAATTATTTAAATTCATTTATACGTAGATTGAATTCAAAGATTTAATTAAATATTAAAAATATTTAATTAATTACCAGACTATTGAGATGTGACCATTTTTAGATGTATACATTTTGCCCCTCTTTGAAGTGATGTGTTTTACACATTGCTTCAAAGAATGTTGAAATTTTCCCTAGATGCTGATTGTCGAATGTTGATAGGTAGATGCTCCCTCAGATGATGAATTCATAAGATTTTGATTTTTTGAATTTTTCAATTTGTTGGAATTTTTTTATTTTTTATTTATTTTTAAGATGTCGATTCATCGTTCAAAAATTATGATGTGAAGAAATTAACGTGGAAAGATGTGGGACGAAAAATTGATGACCAAAATTGCCCCTGCAATGATAAAATGTGATAAAATGCCCCAATTTTGCCTTCAAATAGGTTAAAAATGTCATTTTCCATGTCATTTTCCCATTTTAACCTAGTAAAAATTGTAATTTTTGAGCTCTAGAGTGAAAAAGATGGCACTTCCTACCCACCAGCACCGTTTCAAGCACATCCGATGACATTAGCGGCCGACACACTATGGATCCGCAGTATGTACCCTGTTAAACTTTTAGCGTTTAGGGCACGTTTTCTAACATTTATGTACCTTCATGCACTCTTTTAGCGCCTTTTAGTCTTTTTGTAGCGCTCTTTATGTTTTTCATAGCGCTTTTCATTCTGTAGCGCCCTTAACAGTTTTTGTAGTGCTATTTATGTTTATTGTAGCGCTCTTAATTCCTTAGCGCCTATGATGATTTTTGTAGCACCCATTAGGAGTTTTGTAGCGCCCATGATTCCTTAGTGCCCATTATTATTTTTGCAGTGCCCATTTTCAATTTGACAATTCATGACTGTATCGATTGTTTGCGAATTACGTTGCCCTGATTTGATGATGTTTTGTGTGATAAATTTGTTCCCAAGGTTGTTGAAAAACAAATAATAGCTGATAAATTTGCTTTCAAGTTTAATGAAAAATAAATAGTTTTTTGATAAGTTTGCTTCTAAGGTTGTTAAAAATAAACATGATTTTGATAAATTTTCTTATCATGATGATGATGAACAAATAGTTGTTGATAAGTTGGTTTCTAAAGTTGTTAAAAACAAACAGGATTTTGATAAGTTTGCTTCTAAAGTTATTAAAAACAAACAGGATTTTGATAAATTTACTTTCCATGATGATGAAAAACAAATAGGTTGATATTCAAATTTGATTGATTTGTCTTGATGAAGTGATATTGATGTTGCTTTGACTTGATGAATCTTCCTATTCAACATGAGAGATTGGGTGTCTTACAGTTACGGGAGAAATTCTCGAAGACATGGAGATTAATTCCGCAGCTTGTACAAGTGGATAGAGATGTGATCGAGACATGCAGACTGACCTCGTTACTTGAGATGCTTGAGGTGTGTCTCAACAGGGGTTTATTGACATCACTTGTGGAGAGGTGGCACAGTGATACGAACACCTTTCATTTTCTGATAGGAGAGATTACCGTGACTCCTGAGGATGTATATCACATTCTAAGGATTCCAGTGATGGGTGAGATAGTGAGATTTGACGGCCAAGAGGCGAGAGGCACTAAGGCTTTGAGGTAGATATTCAGAGACGATCATATTGCAAGATATTATATCTCATGGGCGGAGATGACGGATTCATATGCACCCTTACCCTTTATACTTGCAGGTTTTATTGGAGGTGTTCTGTGTCCCGACCATAGGTCGAAGGGCTTTGCACTCAGGTGGGGTCGTGTACTTGAGAGGATGGTGATGCATGGTACACAATATGCTTGGGGATCGTGCATGCTTGCACATTTATATGATGAGCTACACCATATTGTGTACGGTGGGGGTCGAAGTTTAGCTGTTGGTTGTTCACTTTTATAGATATGGTCATGGGAGCACTTTGCTGTTATGAGACCATTGACTCGAGGACGATGGCCTGTTGATCAACCATACAGATTTAGATATACCGATGTCATTGCTCAGCTGAGGCTGGGCAAACTAGATCATTGGCAGTGTCTCTTGGATGATCTTGATATAGTATGCTGGTGGCCCTATGTAGATTGTGAGGCATGGCCAGAGGATGGTAGGGAGATGCCCTATGTCTTGATTGCCAGATATCTGATTGGTCGCACTCCTGGGATTATTGAGAGGTTTCTTCTTGGTCGGGTGTGGTGACTATATGGTCGGCCTCAAGGTATGCCACATGGTTCTTCTATTTATGTGCGTTGGCAGTAGGAGGTTACAGTGTGGGGCCCACATATTTCATATGATGCAGTAGTGGCAAAGTTCACCAGTTTGGGAGCACAAATGTGGGAGTATAGAGTTGATATTCTTGATGGGGGGATGACTCCAAAGTATGCTCAGTATGTGTTGGAGCATCTTGCGCCACGATTATTTGATCCTGATGAGCCTATAGCTCCAGTTGCAGAGCAGAGACCACACATAGGCGGACATAGGCGACAATGAGAGGCGGCTTCATAGAGTGATGAATCTAAGGATGATGATGATGATGAGTTAGATGGGGATGGAGATGGTAGTGATGAGGAGAGTGGAGGTGATTGTAGTGGAGGAGGTGGCAGAGGTGGTAGAGGTAGCGGCAGAGGCAGTGGCAGAGGTGGTGGCAGAGGTGGACCGTGGATGAGACATTCAGATCCATCGTCTTTAGTAGATCCAGTGGTGCCGAGTTAGACATCTACCCTACAAAGAATAGTGTAGAGCTTACAGGGTCAGTTAGCACAGGCACAAGCCTTGATTACATAGCTACAGGGATAGTTGACGACAGTGACAGCTGAGAGAGATACAACCAAACGATAGGGTGAGGAGGCCATGGCCCTAGCTGACAGTCTGCAGAGAGCAGTATGAGGTGGCATGGTGAGAGAGCTTACTAGAGCAGTTCGGGAGGTAGAGTTTTATAGGATCAGATACCATGATGTAGTGCCACCCGAGCAGAGAGTGAGTTATATAGAGTCTTGGTCTACACATATTCGCTCTTGGACTACCAGTAGAGGTGTATCTTAGCCATTACCTCTAGGAGGTCCATCAGGGGCAGGTGGGGCAGGTCCGTCAGGTGTAGGTGGAACAGATCCCAGACCAACACCATCAGAGGATAGCACTTCATAGTCTTATTGATACTCCATTCAAACATTTGTATACATACTGATATGGTCCCACTTTTGATGATATTATGTCATACATAGTTGACATCTTTGTACATTTGACATTCATTTTTGAGATATATGATATGCAACGATGATTTGTTATGATGAATGCTTCTATTTTCTATATGCATGATGTTTATGATATGATTTCATGATGGTATGCTCATGATGTATATGTATGCATGATTTTAGATATGAATTATGATGTGATGTATGATGTATGGAAACAAACAAAATTATATGTTGTGAAAATGAAAATGCAATGAAAATGATGTGAAGATTATGAAAAATGTATGTGATGATGTTTTTGTGAATGTCAAATATACTTCGTCGTTTATTTGAAAGATATGAAACTTTGATACTTTGCCAGCTTTTGGAAAAATCTATAAATGTAAAATGCAAATTCTAAAATGAATGTAATCTAACCATGCAAGATATCTGTACAATATTGCCATTCTGAGAGCTTATTTGTGCTTTTTGTGTCATCATAAAGAATTGAAATGTTGAAAGTTAATACAAGCATCAAAGGGTATGTTAGCACCAGAGATGACCTGAGTATTGCTTTCATGATTTTTGATATAGCAAGATAATACAAGCATCTGGGTATAATTGAACCGAGATGACCTGAGTATCGCTTGCATAAACAGACAAGAGTTAACCCATTTCCCATGCAAATTCTAAAATGTCATCAATGATACTTAGTAGAGCATGTCTCGTGACCAATTTGCATAGTACTAATGATTTCCTCACAAACAACAAACAAAGAAAACTCATATTCCTTCCTTGCTTTTCTAGTTCAGAACATCATCGAATTGCTCCAGAGATATGATAGAAAATCAACCAACAATTCAAATTTTGCCTAAAGTATTCCCAAACATTATTCAGATTAAGATCATCCAACTTGATTATCAACATTGATGTTTGTGTCCTGATTTATGTTTGTTTTGGCATTGAGTGATGGGTAAACCCACAATAGTGGGTTACAATTTTTCGAACGAAGAAAAATTAGAAATTCTCATAAAAAAATTTAAAATGGTTTACCCCTTCTAATGAAGGGGGTTAGAATGAACCACCCCTTCTAATGAACCCCCCCCCCTTCTAATGAACCACCCTCCCTTCTAATGAACCCTCTTTTGCACCATATAAGGGGGGTTCGAATGAACCCCCTTCTAATGAACCCCCTTTTTTCACCTTCCCCTCCACCATTTCAAAATTTATGCATTTTTTTGACTATCGAAGCTTCAGAAGGAGGTGCAAATGGAGTCAAATTGATAAACCAAGTTGGATGATTGTAGTAATCGAAATGTGCTTTCCAAAAACTATAAATTTAATATATTTTGTTTTTATTTTATATTTTATTTTTTAGTTTTACTGTACATAGGTTTTTCACCGAACCTCAAGTTCGATGAAAAATCATTGTGGAAAAATAGTAAATTTGAGGAAAAAAATTTGAAAAATATATATCCTCTAGGTATTGATGTCCTCGTTCTAACAAAAAAAAAAATTTGAATTTCAATACATACCAAAAAAGTTATGCGTGCCGAAGTGCACCTATGTCTAAATTGTAAATGTTTTGACTTCAAAACTTAATTAAAAAAAAAATATTCAACAAAACATTATGAAACAAAATGAAACCAATAGATACCAGTGTTAGCAACCTAAATTAAAAAGAATCAAAATTTTATCCTTTGTAGAAAAAAAGTTATGCGTGTCGAAGTACACATCACTTTTAAAAAATGTTGTTTACTATTAAAAACTAGTTATCAAAGGAGACGCAAAAAAAAAAACAATTTAATTCCAATTTTTTAAAAAAATATATTTAAAATCTACAGACAAAATCTCACAAATCACTAGTTTACATCATTTTCAAATTCCTAATAGTTTACCTACTATAAGTGTCAGAAAGTGAAGTTTTCTCTGAAAATGTTGATTTCAATGTCAAGTTTGGCCAAAAAGTGTAACCCATTATTGTGGGATGACCCTGATCGTTTCGACGTTGTGGTTGATTTGATGCGTCAATGTATGTTGCGTTTTGCCAAGCTGTCATTTGTCTGTTTGTGATGTTCTAAAAGCTCGTTGCCCCTCTCTTGTTTAGTCTATGTTTCTACCCACAGTGTAAACACAATCTGATTGTTATGGATATGTACAAACTTCATCAAGCCATGATGAAACACAAGGATTCCCATTGCATGATATGGATATGATAGACATGTATAGATGATAGATATAGATAAATGATGTGGTAAAGTGAATGCAAGACATAAGCTAATAGATAGAGGAGCCCATTTTGATCACAAGTAGTGCCTGTTTGCCAGGTTTTCACCACTTGTTTTTATTGCACTTTTTTGTTTTTTTTGTTTTTGATTTCTTTTATTTTTTCAGGAATTTTTCTAATTTTTATGTGTTTAGGCATATAATTTCTTCAAATGAATGCTGTTAATAGGTTCTTCAAACAGGTCCCCTTTTGACGTAGATAACTGATATGCTCCAGAACCGTATGCTGCAATGATGACAAATGGACCAAGCCAATTTGGTTCAAATTTTCCTTTCTTTTCTCTATCTTGCTGATTGTGTGGATTTTCTTTCAAAACTAAGTCACCTACTTGAAATGTCCTGGATTTAACTATGTGATTGTAGCTATGGGACATAACTTGTTGATAACCCTTCAAATGATCAGCTG
Source organism: Sequoia sempervirens (assembly GCA_007258455.2). NCBI lineage: Eukaryota > Viridiplantae > Streptophyta > Pinopsida > Cupressales > Cupressaceae > Sequoia > Sequoia sempervirens. The sequence goes on from VDFB02379711.1 coordinate 91,264,764, forward strand.
CATGTTGACGTCTTTCATCTAACAGTTCTAGTTCTTGCAGACGAGATACTCGGTAGTCTTCATCATTTATCAATCCCTTTAGTGAGACTCTAAGCGAAGGTATTTCAACCTCTAATGGTAAGATTGCTTCTACTCCATATACCAATGCATATGGGGTAGCTCTTGTTGGTGTGCGAATGCTGGTTCTGTATGCCCACAAAGCTGGATTTAACTGGACATGCCAATCATGACCGACATCATTTACCATCTTCTTCAAGATCTTCAAGATTGTTTTATTTGAAGCTTCTGCTTGACCATTTCCTTGTGGATAATAAGGTGTAGAGAACCTGTGTTGAATGTGAAATCTTTCACAAAGTTCGCTAACATCCTGATTCTTGAAAGGCCTCCCATTTTCAGTGATGATAAAATTAGGAATTCCATATCGGTAGATGATGCAATTCAAGATAAATGAAGAAATTTGTTTATCAGTCACGGTCGTCAAAGGAACAACTTCGATCTATTTTGTAAAATATTCTGTAGCCGTGATGATGAATTTATGCCCATTTGATGATGGAGGATGTATTTTTCCAACAAGATCTAATCCCCACTGAGAAAAAGGCCATGTCGGAATGAAAGGCTATAGTTCTTGTGCAGGTGCATGAATAAGATTCCCATGGATTTGGAATTTAGAACACTTCTTGACGAAAGTAAAATATTCTTTCTCCATGGTAGGCCAATAATATCCCATTCTAACAAGTTTCTTGGCTAAGGTGAAACTACTTGAATGAGTTCCACAAATACCATTATGAACCTCTTGTAAGGATTTTTTAGATTTTTCATGTTGAAGACATCAAAGGAGCGTACCATCAAGACCACGTCGGTAAAGGATATCAGCGATCAAGGTATAATGAGATGTTTGGCGTATGAAATTCTTTTTTTGGTTTCGGGATAAGTCCAGAGGTAAGATGTTATCTTTCAGGTAGGTATAAATCTTGCCATGTAAAGGTGAATCGAAACCAGTCAAATGGCATATGACTTGGGTCTCAGGATTATCATAGGAGGGAGAAAACAATTGTTCCACCAAGAATTCATACCATTTTTTATTTTCTGATAATTGTAACAAGGAAGCAATTGTAGCCATTGCATCTGCAACTTGATTATCAATCCTTGGGATTTGTGAAAACTTGATTGCCACAAAATACTTTTTAAAATCATCCACCATGTTCTTGTAAAGCAACAACTTATCATCTTTAGTCTGATAATCATCATTGATTTGATTAATGAAAAGTTGTGAATCATCGTGGACTTGTAGCTCTATAATCCGCCATTCCAATGCTATCTTCATTCCTATGAGCAATGCTTCATATTCAGCTATGTTATTTGTGCAGGGAAACATCAACCGATATGATTTTGGAATGGTATATCCTTCAGGTGTGACAAAAAGAATCCTTGCCCCCGAGCCATCTTGCGTGTAAGATCCATCAAAGTATAATGTCCATGAGTTCTTAATTGTTGCTATGAAGACGTCTACATCAGGAAATTCAATGTGCATTGGATTTTCTTCTTGTAAAGGTGCTTCAACTAACTGATCTGTGATGACCTATCCTTTTATAGCTCTTCGATCTACATAGTGAATGTCAAACTCACTTAAGATCATTACCCATTTTGCAAGTCTTCCTGTTAAGGTAGCTTTGCTTAAGAGATATTTTAGTGGATCAATTTTGGTTATCAGCTTAATTGTATGAGCCAACATATAGTGTCGCAACTTTTGGGAAGCAAACACTATTGCTAGGCAAGCTTTTTCAATGAAAGTGTAGTTTAGTTCATGACTTGTTAAAGTTCTGTTGATATAGTATATGGCCCTTTCTTTGCCTGTAGAATCCTCTTGTGCTAGTAATGCTCCCAAAGATACTTCTGTTGCTGAAATATAGAGTATGAGCAGCTTTCCTGGAACTGGTGAAATTAGAACTAGTGGATTCATGAGATATTGCTTGATCTGATTAAATGCTGCTTCACACTTTTCCTCCCATTTGAATGGGACATTTTTATGCAATAAATGTGTAAATGGTAAGCTCTTGTCTGCTAGTTGAGCTATAAACCTTCTGATGGATTGTAGGTGTCCTTGCAGTGATCGAAGATGACTGATATTTCGTGGTGGCAGCATGTCCATTATATCAATGTAATTAGATTTCCACAATCCATATGATTTCCACAATCCATATGAATTTATGAAAAAAGTGGACACACAATCAAATCCAGAAGCATTCAGACATAAATGTCCATTATAGCTTGTACTTTTCTTGGATCAACCTCTATGCCCTTTTCTGAAACAATGTATCCAAGGATTTTTCCAGATTTAACGCCGAAGACACATTTCTTTGGATTGAGTAAAAAATTGAACTTCTCCATTCTGATAAAGATCTTTGACAAGATTTCTAGATGTCCTTCTCTTGTGTTAGATTTGGCCAATAAATCATCCACATAGTCTTCCATGAAGGTGTGCATCATGTCATGGAAAATGGTGGTCATTGCTCTTTGATAAGTTGCTCATGCATTTTTAAGCCCAAATGGCATGACATTCCAACAATAGGTACCCCAAGGGAATGTGAATGCTGTTTTATCTTGATCCTCTAGTGCAATATTTATCTAGTCGTATCTTGAAAATCCATCCATTAATGAATACATTGCATGGCCAGCAGTTAAATCAACAATTATATCTATGTTTGGGAGAGGGAAGTCATCTTTGGGACATGCTTTTTTCAAATCTCTGAAATCTATACAAACTCTAATCCTTCCATCTGGTTTTGAAATAGGTATGATATTGGAGATCCATTCTACATAGTCAATAGACCGAATGAATCCAACATCTAAAATCTTCTTTAACTCTTCTTTAACCAATAATGCAACATGTGGATGCATTTTTTTGAGTTTTTGCTTCATAGGTTTGGCCCCTGTGTTTATAGATAAATGATGCATTATCAGATTAGGATCCAACCCTAGCATATCAGCATATGACCAAGCGAAGTTGATTTGATTCTCCTTCAAGAACTCTGTGAATTTCAGTACTTCTTCTATTGTTAATGATGCTGCAAGTTGCAAAATTTTTGGCTGCTCTGTTATACCTATATTGATTGATTCTATTGGCTCAATCAAAATAGAAGATCTTTCTTGATAATGTTCAGGAAGAGTGTCAAGTTTCTCATCCTTCAGTGCCTCAAAAAGGTTTTCACCATCAGATTTGCTCTTTATTTTTCTCTTGTTGTGACCTACCACTGCCGTTTTTTTGTTTTCACCGATAGATCTATCTTTTATTTCATTTATTTTGTAGCTAAGAGACTTGACACCCTCCCGAACAAAATCTTGAATATGAGATTCTTCGATGGAACACTTGTTTTCTTGATTAGATGAAAAAAAGAAATTTACAATATCCTCATCATCATGGAATGTAGGGATATGGATAGGTGCATCGTTGTCCCAATCAATAAGTTCTGGATAAACTAAATGCATGGGATCATTAGGTTGAGTAAGGTATTGAGCTGTCAAAGTCATGATATGGTTATCATTGTCATGATGAACAAGGTCTGTGATGGTATTTTCCTATTGATTATCAATCTCGTTAAAATATAAATCATCCTCACTTGAGTTATCGTGATATCATGGTTCAAATTCAAGTGATTGTGTTCCTGAGCTTTCTCCTTGTATGAGAATGGGTGCATATTTCTGTATGGTATCAATTTGTTTGTCTCTCCAAAATTCATCATTATAGATAGTGTCCCATTCATATTCATTAGAATCACTATCTGAACCGTTCTGCAATTGGAAAACTAATTCATAAAATTTTTGTAGAGTGAGATCTTCATGGGGTTTATCTGAACCGTTTTGCTGTGCTCGCTGTGAAGTTAACTCTTCTATATCTTTACCATATCCAAGTCCTGTTTTATCTTTTGGATGTATTGAAATAGGTTGAATTGGCTCAATGATACCTTCTTTTCTTTTTCCTATAGGTCCATTTCCTTCATAGCCCATTCTTTGCATGATGGTATACCCTTTTCCTATTGGTCGCTAGGTAACTTGATGTGTAAGACAGACTCATCTTCATCTTTGTATAGCCACCTTAGTATGTACCTATCTTTAGCTTCTTCGGTAGTGTTAGCTTTAATGAATTGTCCATCAAACTTTGTGATTGGAACAAAAGTTTGGGATGTAGAGGTTGTTGCAATCTTTTGATTTGATAAAGTTGGTTGACCATGTGACCTCGGAGATGGTGGTAAACTAGAAAGGCACAACAAATATTTTCCTACTCCTTTGTCTTTTAATTGTATCTTGGTGTTAAGATTCTTTGTCAATTCTTGCAATTGGCCTTGTAGATTGGAAGAAGCAGTAAGAGCTTCCCTATTGTGTGGCACAAAGACATCTTGAGTTGCTCAAAGATTTGAACAAGTTTGGGTGCTATTGTAGTAAACTTGTATAGTTATTTCCTGTCCATCATATGGAAACTTGAGGCATTGATGGTACGTTGATGGTACCGCTTGCATATCATGGATCCATGGACGACCCAAAAGTATGTTATAAGAAAGATCATGATCTAGAACCTGACAAAAGGTATTTTTCACAACAGGTCCCACTCTGATAGGTAGCATTATTAGTCCTTTAGAAGCTCTTTCTTCATCATCATATGCTTTGATAGTTATTTTCTGTCATGGATCAATGGAATTTTCTGATATTCCTAAAGCATGTATTAGCTTTAGGGTACAAATGTTTAAGCTGGCTCCTCCATCTATCAAGACATGTCTAATTCGATGTTTATGGGTCATGACTTCAAGATAAAGTGATGAATTATGCGGATGTGTCATGGAGGCATCACCTTTTTCGGAGAATGAAAGACAAGTGGGGGAAGACAAATGTCCCACCATGGCTTGAAATTTGTCTACATCTAGATCAATGTCAACAATTGTATTTACAAGTGCTTCTTCTAAAATATTCTTGTGTATGGGAGATATTTTTAGAAGTTCAAGGATGGAGATTTGAGCTGATGTTTTTCTCAGTTGATCAACTAGATTATAATGAACTGGAGGAGGAATAATTGCCTTAGATGAACTTCCTTTTAAGACAACTTTTGCTTGTCCTCTCGTAGTCACATTAACTTGTTGATATTCTTGTTTTTCCTTGATTTTGATAACATTAACCCGTTGATCATCTGCATAAATGTGGTGGATTATGTTGTCTTCAACATTATTTATGCTTTTCGCTTTAGTATCTGTTGTTTCCCCCTTTTGATAGTTTGGAAAAGGATCTTTGAATGCTTGATTATCATCGTTGGTGTGATGTCCTTCAATTGTGATAGTGCCATTGTCAATTAAATCTTGTACTAGATTTCGCAAGGCTTGACAATTATTTGTTCTATGACCTTTACATCGATGATAATTGCAATAATATGAGTCATTCCATGATGGTGGTTTGATTTGTGGCTCATAATCTCTTTGTGGTGGTAAGGTGATAACCTTATTATTGAGAAGCTCCTTGAGAGTAGACTCAAGAGATTGACCCAAAGCGGTAAAATTTCATTGATTTGAAAAGAATGAAGGTCTGGATGGATTTGATGTTTGGGTATTGCCAAGATTGTTATTGAAATTACCACAATTATCCTTGGTGTTTTGATTGGTCATGCTTTCTTGATTGGAGTTTTGTCCTTGTTGATTGCTATTTCCTTGTTGATTGATATTTCCTTGTAGGTTGTTATTTCCTTGTTGGTTGTTTCATGGAGCACTTGATAGGTTGAAGATAGATGATCTTGTTCGTAAATTGTTTGCATCCACTATACCATCATTGACAACATTTTTATTTCTATTCCAAAACCTTGTTTTATCATTGTTGTTATGATTGGATGAACTTAGATTATCAAGTTTTATCACTCCTCTTTTGACCAAGGCCCCTTCAATGGTGATTGCATTTTCAATCAATTTTTCAAAGTTAGGATGACAATGAAGATTAAGCCTATAGCTTAATTCTTGATTTAGACTATTGATGAAGATATCCATCTTTTCCTTTTCAGGAATAGGACAGGAATATGGTACAAACAATCTTCTCCATCTTTGCAAAAATGTAGTGAAAGATTCCCCTACTTTTTGTTTCACTTTACAAAGATCAAGCATGGTTATCTGGTGTTGGATGTTGTAGGCGTATTGTGATATAAACTGATTTATTAGCTCCTCAAAGGTTTTGATGGGGGGAGTGATCTTTGAAAGCCACTCCACATATTGTCCACCCAAACTTCATGGAAACAATCACATCAAATAGGTATCTTCATAAGCGAATTCTAGACTCATATTTCGAAAATCCCTCACATGTTCAATAGGGCCAGTGTTTCCATTGTACCTATCAAATTTAGGAATTTCACAATGTTTTGGAAAAGGGATCATTTGAAGACTTCTATTAAATGGATAAGGACATATGTCTTCCAAAACATACTTCTTTGTTGCACCCCCTTGCATTTCATTTATTTTCCCTTGTAATTCTTTTATTTGTTGAGTAAGGGCACTAAAATCATTAGAAGGAGTTTCAGGATTCTCTTTAATTCCTTCTATATCAAAATCAGAAGGTAACTTAGCTCCTTGATTAGCTAATGAAAGGAAATATCTTTCTTTGTTTCATTCTAAAATCCTTTCTATAAGAGTATGGAATTGGGGATCCTGCTCTGCTTCTTGAAGCTTTTCTTCTGTTATCTCTTCAATATGAAATGGATTCTCTTCCTTCTCACTATTATCACCCATTTTGCTTGTGGTACTTTCTCCTTCATCTTTTTCTATGTGCTTTCAAGATCTCATGACAACAGGCATAAGATTTTCCCCAAATTCTACTAACTTTTGATCAAAAGAATGAAATAGTGCAATTTGAGATGGATATGAAAGTCAAGATAGAATGAAGATTCTATGACTTAAAAGATTTCTAGTCTTTAGCTTGTGTTTTTCCCTAATTGAAAGGATGAAAATCTTGTTGGCGGGAATTTAAGAAAAAGATCAAGAAAGGATGATTTTGCACTTTATGAAGTTTGATCGTAGGTTCGTAAAAAGATGGTTTTGTGATAAATGCCTAATGCGATTGAGTTCTCTATTACAGAAATTGATTTGGACGAGTAGAATATACAATTGCAGGTTAGGGAATGTAAGAAGAACGAATACGCTGACTGTAGTTGTGCCTTTGAGAAAGGGATCTTCTTTGAAATAAAGCTTGTTAGTATAACGGTTCTACAACATAATCGTCAATGAAACCTCTAACACAGTCGTGATATCGATGGATAAAGGTTCTATGTTTAAGCAAAACTTTGCAACTTTGGTACAAGAATCATCTTTTCTTCAATAGTTTCTTGTAGCTAAGTGGTTTCTTTGGCTTTTTGTTTCATTTGAGAATAGACTTCTTAACATAGGTTGTGGATTTCCAATCTCTTATCATGAGAGTAATCAATGTAATTGTGAGTTTTGGATGATTTTTACTGAATTTTAATGATTTTGGAATACACAACACTCAAATGAAGACAAATGTTTTTAAGAGTTGTAATCTAAACAAATAGTGTATGTTCAAAAGAACCATGTATGGTCCTATTTTCACTGGTTTTTTAAACAAAAATGCACTTCAGATAGACTCACTCTTAAGGTCAAAAGGTCATCGTTATACTCAATAGCCCACAACTTAAAATTGCGTCGACTCACACAACCCTATCACCCCCTAGAGGGCGCCCGTGTTTTTGTCTTTTCCAGGTGCATACTCAAGGTTAGATTTCTTGATCCCCTGAGCAAACGGTCCTTGGAAATTATATGGTGAGTGTCTTGGGGGCAGATTCTTCCCTCCCCTTGCACTGTGAGTATTACAATGTTTGGTTATTGACTCGGCTGGATACTACACTAGGTTCTTAGAAAGGGTTTCCGTTTGAAGCGGAAAATAATAAAATCCCTTAGGAGACCTCCCAACCTTTAGAACAAAGGTTTTGGGGATGGTTATCTTGCACACTTCTAACAAAAATGGGTTTCCCCAAATTTGCTTTAAATTTTATAGTGGGGTGGAAAAACTTGGCTTTGGTTTGAACCCACTTAGGTCATTCCCGTAGGGTGAGTATTTTTTCCCACTACGGCAGGCCTTCTAAAAGGTTTTAACAAAGCTTAAAATTGCATGAAATAAAATAGATGAGTTTGACATTTTGATCACCCAGTTAAGGGGAGAGCATAGGCCTATCATCATTCAATCACAACAAACAAGAGTTCAATTTTAAGCCCAAATAAACAATTTTCTAAGCTAGGTGAAGATATTGTTTCACAAAAACATGAAATTATTTTTAGTCCAAAATAGAAAAATGAGGTGACTATCCTAGGATTGCTTCATTTTTTTTTAAATTAAGTGACTATCCTAGGATTGATTCATTCTGATTAAGTGACTATCCTAGGATTGTTTCATTTTGATTAAGTGACTATCCTAGGATTGCTTCATTTTTTTTTTAAAGCTCATACTAGCCACGGCCGTGTCGGATCCAGTCAAATTTCTACTTAAATTATAGATTACAGTTGCAAACTTACAGATTCTATGCTAAAATAGAAAATGCGCTAAAACAGACATCAAGAGCGCTAAAACATAAATGCTCTACAAAATCATTAATGGGCGCTACATAATCATGAAAGAGCACTATGGAATGATGGATGGGCGCTATAGAATAATGAATGGGCGCTATGGGATGATGAAAGGGCGCTATGGGATGATGAAAGGGCACTATGGGATGATTAAAGGGTGCTATGGAATGATGAAAGGGCGCTATGGGATGATTAAAGGGTGCTATGGGATGATTAAAGGGCGCTATGGAACCTATAATGAGCGCTTAAATAGAGTTAAAGAGCGCTAAAACAAAGTTAAAGAGTACTAAACTGGGTATGATATGCACTGAAATGTGTTTAATGCGCTAATTCGCTCTTTTCAGCCATAACCTATCAGAAAAATCTGTGAAAAGATGTTAGAATTGGGGCAAAGGCCCCATGGTGGGCACCAAAAATGTGTGTGAGAAATGTTAGTATCAAAATAAGATAATAAAAACACACCAATGCAACATTAAACTAAAGAAAGCTAAATCAAATGAAATCAGAGAAAACAAACAGAGCTTCTTCAGAATCGTTCCATTGTCCTCTATCTCTAGTGATTCACTTGAAGCTACTGCTGTCAGATTGTATAAGCAAAGCTTCTTAGAATGGCAACCTGCAGAACGAGTATACAAAGAGAGAATACTTCTCTATCCTATATGCTGGTGAAGTGAATACAAATATGCATAGGGGCTGTAGATTATGCATAAGGGCTGTGGATTATGAATGCTGTTGAAACTATGATATGAGATGGATAAGCCATGATATGGATTGATAATATGCTGGGCTATGCTATGCTAAAATCTAGAATGCTTATGGATGCTAAAATGCTGTGTAATTGCAAATTGGCTATAGTTTTCCCGTATGAAAGCTTCTCTCTTTTTTTCAGAGACCCGATCGTCCCTTTTATAGATTTTTACAGGCAAGAGCTTGGCTGGCAAAGATCAATGGTTGTGAGATTGTTTGGTAATTTTGAATGGTGAGAGATGGAGAGGTTGAGAGGAAGATGGAAGATGTTGGAAGGTTGGAGAGAAGAATGGATATTTGTCTTCAACCCATAGGAACAACCTTGCTCAGAAACAAAGAAATTAATTTTCTGTTTTGAAGTTTGTTTCACGGTTGTTGGAGATAATCCAAATTAAATAAATAAATTTATTTAATTTCATATGAGTTTTGAGGATTTAAAATATTTTTGAAATATTTGATTTTAGGACTATAGAAGATTCAATTAAATATTTGAGATATTTAATTGCAAATAGACTTTAGAAGAACTAATTAAATATTTGTAATATTTAATTGTGAATGGAATTTAGAGAATTTTTAGAAGAGAAGAATATTTAATCTTTATTTGAATTAAGAATTCAAGCCAAGATTATGTGATAATTAATATAAATAAATCATAATGTTTATTTAATTAATCAAGCAATGGATAAGAAATGTGATTAAATAAACTTATGATATTTAATTGAAATGAAAGAATGAACAATATAAGTACATTATTTAAATTCATTTATACGTAGATTGAATTCAAAGATTTAATTAAATATTAAAAATATTTAATTAATTACCAGACTATTGAGATGTGACCATTTTTAGATATATACACATTTTGGACCTTGTAAAACCTTCTTTGAATGAAGTACTTTCATACCTTTTTCACTCATGTGCCGAAGTGTGTTATGCCATAGTGCTGTCTTAGAACCCACAAAAAATGTTTCATTTTCTACTTGTGAACCCATAATAATTGTTCCTAAGTCTTTTACAAAACCCGCAACAACTACTATCGAACTTGTAACAACTATTGTAGCTATTTTTTCCAACATCTTTCTTGTTTGATTCTTCTTTGCAACAAATAAAGTAGAAGCAATATGACCTATACAAATATATAAGGTGCCTACTTTCACACCTTTTTTCTACAACTAGGAAACCTTTTGTAACCTTCCAAACTTTATCACTAAAAGTAACAACACAACCTCCATCATCTATTTTCCCTACTGAAATTAAATTTCTAGTCAACCTTGGAACATGCCTTACCTATTGTAGTAGCAAATGATTCCCATTCTACAAATTAATCTTAATTATTCCCTTTCCAAAAAAATTATAGGGTTTGTTATCTTCCAAATAAACCGGCCCACAATGCCCTTTGACATAATCAAGAAAATAAAGTAGACTATGAGGCATAACATGAAATGAAACCCCTGAATATAACACCCACGAATCATCAACATTATTAAGGGAAAGAATCAAAAGCATCATCTTCAGATTTATTACCTACCACATTTTCCTCCTTATTGCCTTCTTGTTTGTCTGTCTTTATTCTTCTGGGACCAACAACCTTTCTTTAGATGACCTAGTTTCCCATAGTAGCAACAATATTTCTTCCCTCTAGATTGGGACCTTTTGTCCTTTGACTTTCCTCATGACTTCCCATGATCTCTAGAATGTTTCCCTCTCTCCTTTGATCTGCCCCTACTTTCTACATTCAAAAAATTACCTGATGTGGATATTCCACTTGAGCTTTTGCTATGAATTTCCTTGCTCAAAATCACACCAACAACATCATTAAGTTTCAACATATTTCAACCAAAATTAGAGTTACTAACTACCATTACCAAGCTATTCCAACTTTTAGGAAAATAACATAATATCAATAGAGCCCTAAATTTTTCATCAAAATTTACATTTATAGAAGTCAATTGACTGGTAACCGTATTGAAATCATTCAAGTGACCAAGAACTGATCCACCTTCTACCACTTCATTTTAAATAAATGCTTTATAAGAAATACCTTATCTGAAGTTGAAGACTTTTCATATAATTTTTCCAATGTCTTCATCAACTCATCCATTGTCTTTGCTTTTGAAATATAAATGCCACCAATGGAACTAGGCACAATTGAACACTTCCTAGTGCCTTGCTATCTAGAATATCCCATTCCTCATCATACATTGTTGTTGGTTTATTTTCTTTTCCTTGCAACGACCATCATAAATCCTTCTGATAGAGATAATCCTCCATATGCAACTTCCATAACTGATAGTTCTACGTATTGAATTTATCTACCTTCAATTTACCCTCATTTTCCATTACTACCACTCAACAACGAGACCTTCTTTTAGAGGATAATCAAACACAACCTACTCTAATACCACTTGTTAGTGATTATAGGAAGATTAATTACTACTTAAATGCAAAAATTAAATGCATAGTGGAATACTGAAAACAAATTAATGAATAAACACAAAAAAAAAAAAAATACAACATGAATTTTTAATGCGGTTCACCCAAAATTGGGCTACACTCACCAACATGAGTCCAATTTATTAATTAATATCCAAAAAATACAATTACAATTTACTTGCAACAACAAATCTAATCATTTCCACTGCTCTGTTCACCTGCGCATTGTACTACATGTGCACCTAAAGCTTCAACTTGCAAATGACTGTCACTACCCATGTGTTGTTCCACATAAATTATAGCAATTCACGCACTCTATAACACACTTTTCATCCCTACTAGCATCAAAATTGAAACCCACACAACTATACAACTTCCACATGTGCTGCTTGGTTGCTTACATTCCAGCGTGGCAATTGGAATTCACTTTGAGAGACAATAATTATTCATTTTTGAGCATTTTATTTACTATTACAACTAAAATTTGAATAGGAAACGAACAAAAAAATTCCTTTATTAAAATAGGCCAATTTTTACTTCATTTTCGCCCCTTGCGTTCCCCCGTTGATTGATTTGGGGGGAAAATACACCAATAAAAGGGAAAAATTTAACCTCTTAGTCTGATCAAGCTACACATAACAACAAAAGGAAAGGGACAATAGGATATTCTATAACAAAGAAAGGAGTGCCAAGGAGGCCTTTGGCTCTTGTTCTAGGATGTTAATTGAGAATTCCTATATGTGCAACTAAAAAATCTTGAGTAGGCATCCTAATGAAGTTGATTCCAATATTGCTCATAGATGGGGCTTACCTTTGGACCCAAAATCCTTTGACAATTCTAAAATTATGGAAAGATAGACACCAAATGGAAACCACCACCATTGGGCTGATCAAAACTCAACTTTGATGTGGCTACCAAAGGAAACCTGAGATCAGCTAGTATGGGTGGCATTATTAGAAATTATGATGGTAAGTTTATTGCTTGATTTTTTGGGGGCCTTGGGGAATAGTTATCTATGGTAGCTGAAGGTATGGCTATGTTAGGGGGAATCAAAATTGCATTATCTATAGGGATAAAGACTGCAGGTGGAAGGAGACTATAAAGCTATTATAAATACTATTAAAGATAAAGAGATGATAAGATAGACTTGTTCAGATATTATATTTGTTATTTAGAACCTCTTCATGGGATTTGAGAGCCTCAATAATTCTCATATTTACAAAGGAGGTAATAGGGTGACAGATGTTATGGAAAACATGGGGATTTGTTTGGATTCAACTAGATGTGGGAGGGAAAATTCATGTCTACTAGAAGAAGTTATAAGTTTAACCCTTGAAGAACAATATACCAACATTCAAAATGTGGTCAAATTATAAATAATTTTGTAAGGGTTGTCTTAATTCTTCTACTTACCCTTGTAACAATTTCCTACCCTAACATGATGGGAAGGTGGTCATGGACTTGGATAGTGGATGAGGAGATGAACACATAAATATTAAGGACAACTAATTTTATGCTTGATTTCCTTTGGGCTCCAATTATTAATCTAAATTTAAGGTTGATCATGAGATTAAATGGCCAGGAGTGAAAAAGGGATGCTCAAGTCACGAGGTTGATAATTATGATAAGTAATTTAAAAATTGATCATTGGTTTATGATAAATATCCCACCACCCAAGATGGCCCTCGTTAATAATAATATGTGCACCTACAACTTTGGGCACATGAAGGTCAATGTAGGATCATGGGGGTCCAAACTAGGCCTCTAAGTGGCGATGAAAATTAAGAAAATTAGAGTTAGGCAACTTGACATAAAAATTTGAATAGGTTATTAACATAATTTGAAACATATGTAAGAACAAAAGTTGTAGCAAATTGAATGTACTTTCTAGGCTACTAGTCCTTTTTTGGAAAAAAATAAATCTGTTTTGCAAAAAATTAAAATTTCAATGTAGTGGTACTAAATTTTCAGGAAAAAGATAAGAAGTAGGTGTATGTCTGATCACCCTAAGTACAAGATTTTTATTTCTTTTCTAAATCTTTTAATATAAGTAGAGGACACATGCCCGGATGTGCCAAATTTTTTTTTGTATTTTTTTTCCATGTAAGTATTTAGTTATGATTTTTTTATTAGAACTTTTCATAATTATTAAAACGTCTATGTCTAACCACCATAACTTGGTAACAAATTTATGAAATTCATTTTTTTTTATCCTATAGTATGTGAAACATAGAATATGGTGCATCTTGTAGGTTCAAAAAATTTTAAGTAGTTTGAAAGTTATAGAAGTTTTTCAATCAACCTATCAATTAGGACTTTAGTCGTAATGTATGTAGAAAATCAATAATAGTTATTTATTAAATTCAAAATAAGGCATAACTTATATTGGTGCAAAGCTGTTTTTTTTTTCTATAAACCCTTTTTGTTTCATGAAATTCAGATAAAAAAAAGTCATCAGCCACAAGGGTGAACTTCGAAAAACTAAGCAAATTTTCTAAACACATTTTTTGGGTTGACTTTCCAGGTTAGGCAATCTCGAGCCAAATCTTGAGCCTACTGATTATGTCAAAAAAAATGGATATCCGTTACTAAACAAATATCCGTTACTTGCATTATTTATAATACATAATATTTAATATTATGTATTATATAATATGTATTATATATAATAGATAATATATTATGTATTATATTATATATTATGTATTATTATATTATTATTTTTTTGATACGTAAGGTGTTGATTTTATTTATAATAAAAAAGTTTACATACATCTGCTATGCAGGAATATTACATTCGTGACCTTCAGCTTGCAAAAACTGACATGGTGAAAAACAACCTAATTCCATACTGTAAGCGTCGAACAGAAGATGAAAACCGAGACAATTTCCAATAAACTTTCAAAACTTGACTCCATTTCGTAGATACAGCAAGTAACAAGGCGAAAGCAAGCAAAAAACCAGATAAACAACCGTACCCCACTTAATCACCAGAAGCCATTAACATCTGCAAAACGAATAAATCCTTCCACCCAGTCCGTTCCCTCCACTGGCACAATCTTCACTCTTTTCTTCAAGAACTCCACTGCTACATCTGCGAGTGTGCGATGTCGGGACAATTCGGGGCCTTTGAGATCCAACAGGAAAGGGTAAATCTTGATAGCGTCGTCCGAGTCCCACATAGTGGCCAAATCCGCTGGGCGAGGTATGCCCTTGCCCAAGAGAGCCGCCTTCAGAGTAGTGTCGACGCCGCCGAGCAAGTCCTTCCGAAACAGTCGCACCAGCAACTCCTTAGCCGTAGACTTCGGGGTAGCAATGTCCAAGAGCGAAGCAAGGAATCTTGATGATATTTGAGAATTGTCCCTTGCAAATTCTTTTCGCTCTAAATGTTCCTTTCCAAGGACCATTTTCACTGCCGCAACCGTCGCCGGATCATCTTCGAGCAGAATTCGCTTGAGACGCTGATCCGTTACCTCCCGAAAAGCAATTTGTCTTTCCGTTGCTACTAGAGAAACAGGGGTGTCGACCCCGAAGGCTTCCAAGCCTTCCGCTGAAATTATAATAGTAAACTTCAATTTCGACACCCTCGCCATTGCCGAATATGCGCTCGGGAAACCCTGCAACAAAAACATAAAAGCAAGAACCAGGGAGCCGAACCTAAATTTAGGAATGAGCTTCCTAGAATTCACGTGAGACCTCAATAATGAACCGTCAGGCATCGTATACAGATGCAGATTGAGGGCTTGCCAAATTTGTCCTTCGCATGAAAGGAAATTCCTCCCCCGCAAACCTGTGATCAATGCAATTTATGATTCTTACCACTCGGCACGTCCGCACCCAGAATAAGGTAGGCCGTGCGCTACGTGTCCCCCAGCCGGCTTCGTGATAAAAGAGCCCATCATACCACTATACTCCCTTCAATTTGTTCGAGCAAAAAGGCGGCCGATTAATCCTTCCCTTGCTATTCACATACTGCTAAATTTAGTAGGTTGATATGGTTGCCAGCACCCGGTCCGAATGACCCACGTCCATCTCACTCCCCACCACATGGCCACTTAGGCATCCATCATCTATGTGTGGGGCGAGGATGGAGCCCACCCATCCGCCCACATGTATTATTATATTATTATATTATATACTATATACTACATATATTTTGTATACTATATACTATATTATATATAGTATATATATTAAATATTAAATATTATATTAATATTATGTAATATATATTATATATTATATAATATATTTAATATATA
>VDFB02379711.1:91280900-91518788 GCA_007258455.2 Sequoia sempervirens
TATTATAATACAATATATTATATTATAATACAATATATACATAATATAATATAATATATACATTATATTATAATACAATAAATACATTATATTATAATACTATATATATTATATTATAATACAATATATAATTATATTATATAATCTGCTATATATATTATATTATAATATAATATAATGTTATATTATAATATAATATTATATTATTAAAAATAATATAATATAATATATTTAATATTATAGGGGCAGGGGGCCTAGCTCAATTAGCTAAAGCATCCTATTGAAGGCAAGAGGTCACAAGGTCTAGTCTCCCTCAAGCCTATGGTATACTGGAGGGCATGTCACGCCGGTGCCACGGGTCATTTGAAAGGAGTTTACCAGGTGCACTGTAGTTTATAGGGGATGGATATCTGACTGATTCCTACAGTCTAAATATATCTATATATATAATATTATAATATAATTAATATTATCTAATAATATAATTAATTTATTATAATATAATATTATATAATCTTGCCCATGTGTCAATGAAGGAGAATAGTTTGTGCCAGATGGTCGAATTGGACACATGGGCAATCACACAGGGGAATGGTGATGGAGGCCAAGTACTTTCTTGGCCACCAGCCCAACTAACCCATTCCCAAGAAGGACAAGCCTAACAAAAATTTTGGTTAATGCATGCCAATAAGGAGATATGCCTGCCCACATGAAGTAAATCTACTAAACTAGATCTGCGCATTTATGGAAGGAAATTTGGATGATGTGAATAGGCTATGGAGAGGAATAAGGAATTGATAGCCTATAGAAGATCACCTTTGTTAGTAGACATTTGGTGAAAGAAGTACAATCCCCCATGAGCGAATTAATTCCACCTTTAAGGAACCGTATAGTAGCAATTGATCTAGTGGATGGAGTAGTAGGGAGTATTAAAGAAGATAGTTGGCACATCGTAGCTCACAATGGGGTGCTGTCATAATAGTGGTTTACAATTCCTGAGAGGAACGAATTTTAGTTGAAATCACATATTTTTAGAAAATATAATGATTTACGCTTTAAAAAGTTCCATTTTAAGGATTCCAATTGAAGAGGGTTTGATCAAATCACCTTAGATCAAACCCCCTTGGCTAGAACCTCGCTAGTTTTAAACCATACCTATAAATGCGTCTCCTTTACACCTATCAAAATGCTGATAAAAAACACTTTTGATTTAGATTTTGGGGATCAAATGAATTCATTTAAAATTTATTTCAAATGATTATGGTATTCCTCGAACAAGCTATCCAATGAATATAATTTTAATATGTTTTGGTTTTGTTATGTATTTGTTTTTAAGTTTTTTATTAAACATAGGTTTTTCATTGAAAATGAATTTCTTTGTTCTTCACATGTGGAAAAATAGAAGATTATCAAAAAAAAAATTGAAAAATATGAGTGCACCAGATAAGTTCTTGATCCAACAAAAAAAATAAAAATAAAATTTTCACATATACAAAAAGGTTACGCATTATCATCCGCTGGTCTGAATTGTAATTTGTTTGACTTTGAAACTTGATTAAGGAAAAAATATTCAATAAAAAACTATCTAAGTAAGTGGAAGCACTAGATATCAGAGTTACAAATCTAAATTTTAAAGAATTAGAATTTTATCCTTCATGGAAAAAAAGTTATGCGTTATACGGTGTGTGTCACTTTTTAAAAATGTTGTTTTCTGAAAAAAAAATATTTTCGTGGGAGATGGAAAAAAAGTGTAATTTGATTCCAAAAATTTTGAAAAAAATATTTTTAGAATCTATAGACAAAATTTTATGAGACTCTAGTTTGCACCATCTTCAAATTTCTCACAGTTTAGCCGCTATAGGTGCCCAAATGTGAAGATTTAGTTAAAAATAATAATTTCAGTATCCAGTTTGGCCAAAAATTGTAAACCACTATTATGGGATCACCCAATGGTGTGTCTATTTCAATAGAGAATTTCACCCTTCTCGCACAACAATGGAGACCTCGATCAAGCTCAGAAGTGCGAAGAAGGAAGCAACCTTATCTAGTTTCATCATTGACCAGAGACTAAAGAATATTTTTCTGAACAAAGATATTCTCTGCTTGGAGGTGTTTAGAATGGAAATTGGAAAGAAGTTTTGTTTTTCAGGTAACAAGATGAGAGAAAACTCAGATATCTCTTCGCGCTTTCTGGTGTCATTGTTGGACATGAACATCCCCAAGCTCAGGTGCCTAGTGTTGTTGTGGATGGTCTTCAAAGCAATGGTCTTGGGGAATGATGTGAATATGGTGGCAGTAGCACAACCGAGAGTAGGGATCCCGCTTCCTGATGATATTGACAAGATGTTCCAGCAGGGTGTGGAGGTTTTATGGCTGCCCTTCATTTTGGATGTGGAGGGGGAAAGCTTAGAACACCATAGCTGTTGAGAAAAACATGGCTATAATTTCCTATGCAAAAGACTTGGCCTAGAGGTGGTGGTGGGGATTCGGTGGTGTAGGGAGTTTGCAGACTTGGTGGAGACCACCAGATTCTATGACAAGGAAGATTGAAGGTAAGCATGGGTGGGCAAATGGCATTTTGGTTGGGCCAAGAAAGTAGAACTAGCACCAGGGGGTGGAAACACGTTAAAGCCCATAGGAGAAAATGTGGTATAGTTTTTATAGAAATGACATGTAAATTGCAAGTCTGGTTTTACCCAGAATCTTGATGGGCCAAATAATGTAAAATTTTGTTTCATAATCAATATATGCAACTTTGTTGTGTCTTACCTATATAAAAAATAAATAAATTATATAATCATACAATATAATAAATTTAATATTATATTTAATATATTATGATATAAAATTATATAATATTTAATACTATATAAGTATTATAATATAATATAGTATTATAATATATTAAATATATTATTATATAATATTAAATTAAAAAAATTATAATAATGCTTTTTTAAAAAACATTATAATAATGATTTTTAAAAAAGCATTATAATAATGATTTTAAAAAAAGCATTATAATAATGCTTTAAAAAAAGCATTATAATAATGATTTAAAAAAAAACATTATTATAATATATATAAAAAACATATTATTAAAAAATATTATTATAAATATATATAATTATAATATATTATAATTTAATATCCAATGATAAATATATGAAAAAACATTAATATAAATATATTAAAAAATTATTATAATATATTAAATAAAAATATTGGTTGGCCTCATACCCGACGAAATTTAAAAATTTGACCTATTAGAAACATATATCCATTTCAAAATGGATATCCGTTTCGGTTTGGTATTTGCTTTGGTAGTATGTACTTTCCACCAAGCCTACAAAAAGTCAAAGTAGAATCTTGCATTTTTTGGGCGCATGTTAAAAACAATTTTTTTTCACATTGCCACTTTTTGGACCCCCATGATCTTGCACAAACCCATGATAAGGATTTATAGCACATGGGTGCGAATTACCCAGGTTAATTATTATACTAGTCTAACAAATATTTGGATAGATAGGATATGGTCGTGGATTTCCCATATCTCAAATATGACTTGCCAACTTTCACTCCCTTCACATGACTTAGTTTATTTGAAACTCATTAAGGAAAAGCCACATCTCATTCGTAAAAGACATTTCTTCCTTTGGTGCACTAATAATCACAAAGATAAATGTACTAAGAGCTACCAACTTAATCTGCAATAGATGATAGGTGGAAAAAGGGTAAGAACAAATCCTGACTCTTGTGAAGCTCATTTAAGAAGGTTGCTTTGCTTTGGTACATATGCGTGGAGGGGGCTTGCATCATTGATGGAGAGTCTCAGTGGTCACAATGAGAATCTTTTAATTCAGTTCACTAATGGTTAGAACTAGGGTGAAGCCACAATATTAGTTTACAATTTGATGGAGGAAGGAAAGTTGAGAAAAAATGACCCCATGGAAAAAAAAAGTGATTTTGGGGGTTCGTACGAACCTAGAAATTCGACTGAACCAAAAAGGGGTTCGATCGAACCTAGGTTCGAGTGAACCCCTTAAAATTTTTTCCACCAAAAACAAAAAAAATGCATATGAAAGGGTTCAAGTGAACCCCCTTGAAGAGGTTCACTCGAACTAGGGTTCGAGTGAACCCTTGTTTGAATGAACCCCCCTAAATCCTCATCCCCTCCCTGAGACACACAAAAAACCTAAACTTTAGCACTTCGAAGCTTGGGTTGAGGATGGAAATGGAGGAATCCTCACAAACCCAACTGGAACCAGGTAGTCCTTAGAACGAGCTATCAAAAAATATAATTTTAATATGTTTTGGTTTTATTATGTATTTTTTATAGTTTTATTAAACATAGGTTTTTCATGAAAATGAAGGTCTCTGTAAAATGTGGAAAATAATAGATTATAATTTTTTTGAAAATATGAGTGCACAGATATTGAAGTCCTTGATCCAACAAAAAATTGAATTTTGATATATACAAAAAAAGTTGTGTTAGATGGTCACACTATGTCCTAATTGTAATTGGTTTGACTTTGAAACTTGATTAAAAAAAATATTTAATAAAAATTGTCTAACCAAGTGGAAGCACTAGATATCGGAGTTACAAATCTAAATTCGAAAGAATTATAATTTTATCCTTCATGGAAAAAGAGTTATTCATTATACTGTGTGCGTCACTTTTTAAAAATGCTATTTTCTAAAAAAAAACTAGTTTTTGTGGGAGATGGAAAAAGAAGTGCAATCTAATTCCAATTTTTTTTTTAAAAAATATACAGACAAAATGTGATGAGACTCTAGTTTGTATCATCTTCAAATCCTTCATGGTTTAGCTACTATAAGTGCCCAAATGTGAAGATTTAGTTAAAAATAATAATTTTAGTGTCCAGTTTGGCCAAAAATTGTAAACCACTATTGTGGGATCACCCACTAAAGACAAGTTAAGGTTGGTGTGATTTCTTTTCAAGTCAATAAAGAAGTCATTATGCATGCCACTAGACATTCTTGTAATGGGCATAAACTTAAGAAGCACATGGAGGTTCAAGACATAGACAACATGAATTGATTCTTCAAAAAAGAAAAAATACCTATCAAATTACATGTGGGTTATGACCGTGGTCATGCTTCCCACTCCATGGGACTTGGTATGCCTTGTGTTAATGAAATATGTTACTCTCAAAGGTAGGTATAAATACTATTATTACTACCACATGTCACTATTAAATCATTTTCAAAATCATCTACATATTAGATTTTATTTTTATATTGTCTTCTATTAAAATGTTTACTAAGGAGGAAACTAAGATGTCTACCAAGAAACTTGACAAGCCCCCTGTCTCACTCCACCAAGGGTTGATCTTAATGTTATACCATTTTCACCTTGTACTCTATCCCCTCAAGCTTATTAAGGCTAGCCTTGTGGAAGATCTTCCTGCTATCCCTCCTCCCCTCGAAGGCCCCTTGAACACTTACATTGATGACTCTTTTAAACCTCCTTCTAAAAGAAATATATCTACACCTACTAAGCAAGCCAACCCTAGTTGTAATCCAAAACCCCCAACCAAGCAACCTAAAAAGGCTAAAACCCATAAAACATTGAATAAAAAAGTTGTGGCTATTGGGCTTTATGAGCTCAAAAACACACCTCCCAAAAAGCTTGGCAAATAGATCCCCAATAAAAAGAACAAAAAATCCATTGTTAATTTTTATGTGATGGAAGCTACCTTTGATGAGGAGATGATGCAGGAGCATACTAATTGTAAAGCAATCTTGTATCAACCAAAATAAATTCTTTTCTTGCATTGCATTTAGTAGCAGTCCTAGTAGTTCATTCCAGATTTTACCGCATCTTTGTTTCTCAGCTCGTGGAGCAGGATATATTATCTACACATCAAAATCTAGCACATATCTAGATTTTAGATCATTTGCATTTGCTTACCAGAAGTCATCACTCTTAGAATTTCACTATGTTACTAGCCAAAGCATTTGGGGTTGACTTGGTCCAAACTTCTTATTTTAGACCTATTCCAGATCATGCAAAGCCTAATGGGACATCATACAAACATTTTTGGTTCATTTGGGGCCTACCTTGGAGATTCTGAGTTGATTCATTTTTGCATGGAGCTAATTCTTCATATCTTGAGGCTGACATTCGTATTTGAGCATTCATCGAGTTATTAACCCTTGTGGCTAATGCAGATCTATCATGGAGCTTGAGAAGCATATTTATAAGCATTGTAATCATTTAGGAATGATCATTTAGTAGAGTTAGATTCAGATCAATACATTTTCACAATAACCCTTTGGGGGCATGTAATAAGGCCTGTCAGCTAGTGGTATGTTGTAAGCCTATAAGGCAAGGCTTGTGAGCCCTGGATATTCGCCCTTATGGCCAATGTTGCATGTAATAATTCTATCTGAATGAAAATTCATGTTTGCATATCTATTTTCTATGTTGTTTCCACTGTGTTGACTCATTGTTGCATGGTCTAGATTATTCCTTCTAGAACTCTCCTACTGTGACTACACCAAGTGGTATTAAAGAGTGAGATTTGATTCCTGAAGGCATTCCTTGAGGTGAACATATCACTGAATAGAGGAAAATTGCATTTTTTTCAACCAATTACCAATTGTGAGGCAATTAAAACCCTTGTAGCTAGATCACTGAATTGAGGTAGTTGCACTGGATTCGAGGGGAGAGACACTGCTAAGGAGAATGCCTATTATGGAGAATTTTGCTAGAAGAATGGATGAAATGCTAGAGATGATGCACAAAATGTGAGTTAGGTTGGATGTTGTTGAAGAAGATTGAAGGTGAGGCCTAAAACCTAGGCAAAATGATGAAAGTGATGATGAAGTAGAACATGCGAAGGTCAACATTGTAGAAACCTTAGAAGAAGAAGAAGAATCAAATCAAGTAAAAATGTTGAAGGTGATTTCAAAAATTAGCAAGCAACCTAGAGTCGAAATTCAAAATTATGTGGGAAATTTGAATCCTGAAGAACTGATTGATTGGATCAATGAAATGGAAGAATACTTTGAACATGAAGAAATTGAAGATAAAAAAAGAGTCAGATTTGTGAAAAAAAAGTTGAAAGGACATGTTGCATTATGGTGGAAATTTAAATTGGATAGAAATAGGAGAGGCAAAGAAATAATCATCAAATGGGAGAGAATGGTGACAAAATTGAAGAACCAATTCATACCAACAAATTATGAACATGAATTGTTGAAAAAATTGCAGAACCTGAGATAAAAAGAAAGATTTGTGAAGGAGTATACTGAAGAATTTTACAAGATGATAATCAAAATTGGTCATAGTGAATCAAGCAAACAAAATATTTCTATATATATCAATGGATTGAGAACAAATATTCAAGAAGAGTTGAACCTAGTCAAGATGACATTTGTTGAAGGAGAATACCAGTTGGCATTGAGAGTAGAAGAGAAACTAAACAAGAAGTTTGAACAAAGACAAAGAAGTACAAGAGGAAGATTTTAGAAGAATGGAAACCAATATGGAGAAAGAAGACCCTATGTAGAACAAAATAAAGATTCAAAACCATACTAGAGTGAAGAAAAGGATGCTAATTTATACCACTGAGGAAGAGAAGATAGAGATTTCTACCCTAATAATAGAGGAGGTCATAATTCTTACCATAACGAAGAATACCAGAGGAATGAAGGAAGATTTGAGAGATGACCATTTTGAGGAACCTATTTCAAGTGTGGAGGTGAAGGACATAGAGCATTTGAGTGTCATCAAGGAAGTACCAAAAATAAACCTGAGCATACCAAAAGAACAACTTATGTGGAGGAAGAACATGTTGGATCCCCAATTCATGTGGAAAACCAGAGAGAGGTGAATCATTGGTGATGAGGAGAGCTTTGATGCATGAGGAAGTAACTGAAGAACCATTGTAGAGGAAAAGTCTATTTAGAACCCGATGTAAGTCCATAGGAAAGGTATGTGAAGTTATCATTGACAGTGGTAGTATTGATAATCTAGTTTCAGAGGAGATGGTAACAAAGTTAAATTTGAAGAGATTGAAACATCCAAACCATTATAGGATAGCATGGATTCAAGATGATCATAAGATATTGGTGAATGAACAATGCTTGGTGAAATTTCATATTGGATCATATAGGGATGAAGTATTGTGTGATATTATGCCTATGGATGCATTCCATTTACTACTAGGAAGACCATGGAAATATGATAAGAAAGAAATTAATGATGGAAAAAGAAACACTTATACTGTGACATCAAATGGAAAAAGAATAAAGGTGATACCTTTGGAGGAAGAGAAGACTGAATTGTGTGGCACTGCCAAACTATGTTTGGTAGATGGAAGAGAATTTCTTGATGGGTTGAGACATGAGAACATGTGTTTTGCATTGATTCCAAAGAAAAGCAATGGTTTGGAGATAAATAATCCCACCAGAGAGAATGAAGAAGTTGCAGAGTTGCTGACCAAGTATAAGGACATCATTTCAAACAATGTACTAGATGACCTTTACCAAAGGTCTAGAGTATCAACCATCAGATAGATCTAATACCGAGAGCCAACTTGCCAAATAAAGCAACACATAGAATGACATTGACATAGAATGCAAAGTTGAACCAAAAGATACAAGAGTTATTAAGGAAATGATTGATTAGAGAAAGTTTGAGCCCATGTGCAGTACCTACTGTACTAGCACTGAAGAAAGATGGAGAGTGGAAAATGTGTATAGATTCAAGAGCAATCAATAAGATCACTATCAAGTATAGATTCCCATTGTCGAGGATGGACAACATTATGGACTGCTTGAGTGGAGCAAAATATTTTACAAAGATTGACCTAAAGAGTGGATACCATTAGATCAATATTAAAGAAGGATATGAATGGAAGATTGAATTCAAGACTAATGAAGGATTATATGAGTGGTTAGTGATGCCTTTTGGATTGACCAATGCACCGAGCACTTTCATGAGATTGATGAATGGGGTATTGAAGAAATTATTGGGTAAGTTTGTCACCATTTACTTGGATGATATTCTAATTTTCAGTAAAACTAGAGAAGAACACCTATGGCACATTAGGAGAGTATTATAGAGGTTGAAAGAAGAGAAGTTGCTGATTAATACTAAGAAATGTAGTTTCATGGAAACATTATAGTTGGTATATCTTGGATTTGTTATTTCTAATGAAGGACTGAAGATGGATCTGGAGAAAGTGAAAGTAATTTTAGATTGGCCTACACTAGTAAACATTAGAGAAGTAAGATCATTTCATGGATTAGCTAGTTTCTACCATAAATTTATTAGAAGTTTCAGTAGTCTTCGTAACCCTATAACAGAGACAATGAGAGGAGACAAGAAGGATTTCAAGTGGACATCTGGAGTACAAAATAGTTTTGAATTATTGAAGCAAAATGTGACAAAATAACCAGTATTAGAATTACCATATTTTGACAAAGTATTTCAAGTCGACTGTGATGCAAGTGGAAATGCAATTGGAGCAGTGTTGAGTCAAGAAGGAAGACCTATAGCTTATTTCAATGAAAAATTGAATGATTCCAAAAGAAGATACTCAATTTATGATCATGATTTTTATACCATAATTCAAGCTTTGAAGAAGTGGAGACATTACTTGTTGCTTAAGAATTTTGTGTTGTACACATATCATCAAGCATTGTAGTATTTGAACAGTCAAGGAAAGTCAAGAACCAAAGGTATATGGGATGGGTTGAGTTCTTGTAGAGTTACACATCTGTCTTGAAGCATAGGAGTGGAAATTCAAACAAAGTTGCAAATGCGTTGAGTAGAAGAAGGAATTTTTTGATAGAGATGAGAGTGGAAGTATTGGGATTTGAAGAATTGAAGCATATGTATGAAGAAGATGCAGATTTTGGTGAAGCATGGAGAGCATGTAAGGAACCAATAGTGATAGATTGGATCCAATGGATGGATTAATTTATTCAAGAAGGTATGCTATTCAAAGGAAATTATTTTGGTATACTGAGGAGCTCAATGAGGGATAATTTGATCAAGGAGAAGCATAGTGGAGGACTAGCTAGAAATTTTGGAGTGGATAAGACAATAGATTTAGTAAGTGAACACTATTTTTGGCCACAGATATACAAGGATGTAAGGAAGTATGTTCAAAGTTGCATAATTTATCAAGTTGCAAAAGGGAGTAGTCAGAATAATGAATTGTACAGACCTTTAAAAGTACCAAAGATACCTTGGGATGACTTGAGCATGGATTTCATTTTGGGATTACCTAGAACATAGAGAGGTTATCATTCTATCATGGTAGTAGTGGAAATTTTTTCTAAAATGACACATTTTATTCCTTGTAAGAAGAATAGTGATGCTATGCATGCTGTTGATTTATTTTTCAAGGAAATTGTGAGATTGCATGGATTACCTAAGATTATTGTTTCAGATAGAGACACTAAATCCATTGGATACTTTTGGAGGACATTGTGGAAGAAGATGAGGAAAGATATGAATTTCAGTTCAACATATCACCCATAGATAGATGGACACATAGAAGTTTGGGTAATTTGTTGAGATGTTTGGTTGGAGATAAGGCAGGAAGTTGGGATATGGTTTTACCATAGGCAGAGTTTGCATACAATAATTCAGTAAATCAGAGTACAAGGAAGAAACCATTTCAAATTTTTATTGAAGTAAATCCTAGAGGTGTTGCAAAATTAAAAAAACATTAGCACAGAGAACAAGAGAAGTGCAAAGGTAGAAGATTTTGTAGATTTCATGGATACATTGCATAATCAGGTCCAAAAGCATTTGGAAGACATGAATAGTAAGTATAAGGAGAAGGTAGATGAACACTGTAGACATAAGCAATTTGTTGTTGGAGACGAAGTAAAGGTATATTTAAGGAAGGAGAGATTTCTAGTTAGTACATGCAATAATCTAAAGATAAGGAAGTTTGGACCATGTAGGATCCTAAAGAGATTTGATTTTGGAAATGCATATGAAGTGGAGTTATCAGAGACATTAGCTATATCACCTATTTTCAATATTGTATACATATCTGAGTTTT
Source organism: Sequoia sempervirens (assembly GCA_007258455.2). Classification (NCBI taxonomy): domain Eukaryota; kingdom Viridiplantae; phylum Streptophyta; class Pinopsida; order Cupressales; family Cupressaceae; genus Sequoia; species Sequoia sempervirens. Next base: position 91,291,955 of record VDFB02379711.1, read on the forward strand.
ATAAAGGAGAATCAAGTGGTAGTAGTGATGAAGTAGACCTGAAGGAGGGGTTACCACATCAAGAACTGGAGGAGATTGAACAAATTTTAGATACCAAAACTGAAAGAAGCACTAGGAACACATAGTACAAAGAATATCTTGTGAAGTGGAAAGGTAGACCAGTGGAGGATTCATCATGGATTTCTCAAGATGAGGTGGACCATCTTGGTTTCCCTCTTAGCCCTGGAAAGTGAGGGACTCAATTTTCTTCCAAACTTGGGTATCTAATGCAGGAGAATCCTTGGTTGTAAAGCAATCCAGTATCAACCACAAATAGTTATTTTCTTGCATTACATTCAGTAGCAGTCTTAGTAGTTCATTCCAGATTTTACTATATCTTTATTTCTCAACTCATAGAGTAGGATATAGTATCTACACATTTACAACTAACACATATCTATATTTTAGATCATTTGCATTTGCTTACCAGAAGTCATCGCTCTCAAAATTTCACTATGTTCCAGCCAGAGCATTTGGGGCTGACCTAGTCTAGATTTATTATTTTGGACCTATTCTAGATCATACAAAGGTTAATGGGACATCATACAAACGCCATGGGTTCATTTGGGACCTACCATAGAGATTCCAAGTTGATTCATTTTTGTGTAGAGCTAATTATTCATATCTTGAGGTTGACATTCGTATTTGAGCATTCATTGGGTTATTAAATCTTGTGGCCAATGAAGATCTATCTTGGAGCTTGAGAAGCATATTTATAAGTATTGTAATCATTTATGAATCATCATTTAATAGAGTTAGATTTAGATCTAATACATTTTTGCAATAACCCTTCAGGGATATGTAATGAGGCTTATTGGCCAGTGGTATGTTGTAAGCCTAAAAGGCGAGGCTTGTGAGCCCTGGATATTTGCCCTTGTGGCCAATGTTGCATGTAAGCATTTTGTGTTAATGAAAATTCATGTTTGCATATCTATTTTCTATGTTGTTTTTGTTGTGTTGACTCATTTTTGCATGGTCCAAACTATTCCTTCTAGAACCCTCCTACTGTGACTTCACTAGGAGACTAATGCAAATAATGAAAACATAAACAAAGAGGATAATACAAAAGATGGCAACCTTACAACTGATGCTGAGAACCTTAGTGTATAGAGATCACACAGGCTAGCCAGAAAGCAAGCCACTGAGATAATAGTTGATGATTTATATCTAGTTGTAGTCTCTAAATAGGATAAGAGGGGAAAGGAAAGAAGTGATGATGACAGTGCAAAGGAAGTGGAGGAGTGTGTTGAAGGTCCTAGTTTATTCCCATAATTTAATGCTATGGTCAATGAACTAGAGGATTCCGCCCCCACAAAATATCAAAAGGAAAATTTCCCTAGCTATAAGAAGACAGTCTAAGATTGCATGGCTCTTATGACTAGGGTTGGAACCTTGGAAAGAAAGCTTAATATCCTTTCTTGTTTCACCCTCAAGGTCATACACCATTCTGCTATCACTCTTTATTTTGTGCTACAAGATGAGATAAAGAAGCATGACAATACAATAGGCCCCAACTCGAGCTAGTAGAAGCATTATGATTTTAAGTTCCTCATGGAGGAATGGGAAACTCTTCCCAAGTAGGGTTTCTTGGTTGTTTGTTTTATTTTTGGCTATTACTATGTTGTATTTTTGTTACATATATTTGCTATCACTAGTTTATTTTTGGCCTATGACCTTGAACTTCTTTTTTTAAGCTCTCTACCCTTAGGGCCTTTTGTGTATGGGTACATATTGTAAATGTTGCTTATCTTATAAAAACAACATAATATCTATTCATTGCATGCTTTCTTTTTATTTCTAATATTTTCCTCAAAGCTATGTAGCTAATTTGTTAAGGATTTGATTGAGAAGAAATTGATACTCATGATTTAGCAAAATTATGATAGTTGTTCTTAAATGCTACTAGTCCTTGTGCACTTTCAAACCAAAAAAAATATAGTGGATGAATTCTAATAATCCACTTTATAATGGTTTATAGTTGTACGAGGTCCACATATAAGTTCAATTCCACACTTACATAAATAATATATAGTGAAAATAACTAGTTTCTATATTTCAAAATATTCATTTAAATTAATTTATGATTTTTTTAAAAATATCCCAGTATGAGGAGAAATATCCAAGTATGAGGTGTTGAGGTGTTTCAACACCTCTTTAGTCTATAAGCTAGTTGGGAAAAATATCAGGAAAATATCAGCCTACACAATAAATGCCTAAGTACCTAGGCTTAGGTCAACTTATGTGTATGCAACCATTAATGTATACATTGAGACCCCCCCTTAAGCATAACTTAGGTGGGCATGTATAAAATGGGTCTCGACTACTAGCCTAGTGAGGTACCCATGTACAATGCAATCTCTCTAAAAAATAGAGTAAGATAGAAAACCCAGTGGAAAAAAAAATTATCCTCCAAAAAGAGAGAAGTGGAGAAGACTAGAAATCCCCCCCTAAGGATGATGAAGATACTGATATAGACCACATTCCAAGAAGAGATCGTAGATGAATGAACTTTCTCTTAGTGAAGGGTTTGGTGAAGATGTTAGCAACTTGCTCTAAAGACTAGAAAAAGACTAAGTTGATGATTTGACCATGAATCAACTCTTGAATATAATGCATATGAATCTCTATGTGTTTGGTTCGTTGATGCTAAACCAGATTCCTACATATCTGAATAGTACTCTGGTTGTCACAATAGATTACTATAGGCTGCCTGAAAGGAGTACCAAACTTAGAAAGAATTCCTTGAAGCCATATAGCCTCTGTAGTTGAGTTAACAACCCCCCTGAACTCTGCCTCTGTGGATGATATAGCAATATCATTCTGCTTCTTGCTAGACCAACTGATAGGACTTGAACCAAGTGAAAAGTTGTAACCTAAAGTGAACATATGATGCTCAGTGTCACTAGCCCAATCTTAATCTGTATAACCAACCAAGTCAAGTGATGAACCAACTCTATAGTGAATCCCAAACCCAAGAGTACCATGAAGATAGCGAAGAATCCTCTTAGCTGCATTCCAATGTAGCTCATGAGGTTTTTGCATGAATCTCAAAAACATGCCTACTGCATAGGTAATGTATGGCCTAGTATGATTCAAGTATATAAGACTACCAACAAGTTGTTGATACAATGTAGCATCAACCAATGGTGTAGTACATGAAATATCAAGCTTGACTCTAGAAATGAAGGGAGTCAGAGATGGTTTGCAAGTAGTCATATGAAACCGTGCAAGTAGATCAAGAGTATACTTGGGTTGTGCAAGAGTAATCCTTGAAGCTGATTGTGAAATATTGATTCCAAGGAAGTAGTGCAATAAACCAAAGTCTGTCATGTGAAATCTATCCTGAAGTGATGTCTTCATTGCTATAATGGTTGATGAAGTACTCCTAGTAATCAAAAGATCATCAACATATAGAACCAGTATCAAAAGTGAATCATCCTACCATAGTAGATACACATTAGGATCATAATGACATCTAGTAAAACCTAAAGATAGGAGGTAGGAGTCCATCTTGGCATACCAAGCTCTAGGATATTGTTTAAGGCCATAGAGAGATTTCTTAAGTCTACAAACTAGGATGAATCCTAAATAAAACCTGGTGGTTGTTCCATGTAGATTTCCTCCTTAAGGTCTCCGTGAAGAAAAGCACTCTTCACATTCATTTGATGTACATTCCATCTATGTGATGTGACTATAGCAAGTGTGAGTCTAATGGAAGTCATCTTAGCAACTGGTGCAAAGGTTTCTGTATAGTCAATGCCCACAACTTGTGAAAAACCTTTGGCTACCAGTTGAGCTTTGTACTTATGAATTGACCTATCTATTACAAATTTAGTTTGATAAATCCACCTACATCGAACTATCTTCCTTCCCTTAGGAAGAGAAGTCAAATCCCAATTGTGATTTCTAATCAAGGAATCATATTCCTCATCCATAGAAAATATCCCACTCTGGTATGCCTAATGCCTCTTTGAATGTCTGTGGATCAAAAACTGAAGCAAAGAAGGCATGTGGCCCCCCTTGAAAATCTACTTGAATCAGTTTATCATCTGCTGAATCTTGTACCATTATATCTATCCTATGTATAGTGTAAGATGTGGGTGAGTCTGGTGTAGATATATCAACTTCTAATGCAATCCCTAAACTAGATGAAGATGAACCCTCATCATTGTGAGAACTGGAAGAAGAAGATACTACACTAGGAATCCCCTGAGAATGATTTGAATCATTAGTACTATAATTAGGATTTGAAGAGTCCACAATATGTTGAGAAGTGTCAAGTATAGTTTCAGGAGATGTTTCTTGAAACTTAATACTTCTTTTGAAATAAACAACTCATGAGTGGTAGGGTGGAGTAGGCGATAGCCTTTTACACCATCTAGATATTCCACAAAGATGCAAGGTTTGGATTGAGGATCCATAGCCTTGCATTTCTCTTTTGGAATGTGAGCCATGACATGCGAGCCAAAAACACTGAAATGATCAACTGTAGGTTTCCATTCTTTCCAAGCTTCAAAAGGAGTGATACCCTTTAAGGCTTTATGTGGAACTCTATTATGTATGTAACATGCACAGTTGATTACTTCTACCCAATATGATGGTGTAAGGCCCTTAGAGTGAATCATACAATTAGCCATCTCTTTTAAAGATCTATTTTTACGTTCTGCAACACCATTTGGTTGTGGGGTATAAGGAACTGTGTGTTGTAGATCTATCCCCTTTGATAAAAAAAATTGTTCAAAACTATTGTTAACATATTCTCCCCCATTATTTGTTCGAAGAACCTTGATGACTTTCCCTAATTGTTTTTCGACAAGAGCTTTGAAATCTTGAAAAGAATCAAACACTTCTAATTTTTTTCTAAGAAAGTAGACCCATGTAAAACATGAGAAGCCATCAATGAAGGTGAGAACATAGCTAGCCTTTGTAAAAGATGGATGGGGAAAATCCCCTGAAACATCACTATGAACAAGTTCTAAAACTTGTGTTTCCCTCCTTGATTTACCTTTGTCAAAATTTGAAATCGGATGCTTTCCAAGTGCACAACCTTCACAAAGACCTTTAGAAAATTTAACCTTAGGTAATCCCTTAACCATATTCTGTTGACATAGTTGTTCAAGATAGCAGTAGTTAAGATGGCCAAACTGCTCATGCCATAGTTTGCTAACTTCATCTAAATGAGTTAGTAGTGCTTTTGGAGAAACATTTGTGGAAAAATTAGAGAAGGTATATAATCTGGATTGGTGATTTGCCTCTCCTATTGCTACCAAATTTTTGTTTTGTAATTCTCTTATCTCAACTGAATCTGGAGAGAAATGTACTCTTATGCCCTTCCCTAAATGAGTTATTTGATACATTGAAAGGAGATTAGTTGAGAGTGAAGGTACACTTAAAACATTTGAAAATGTTCCTCCTTCAACTTCAATAGACCCTCTCCCTTTTACCAATGCTAGAGTATCATCACCTAAGGTGATTGTGGACATACTTGATGGTTCTAAAAAGATAACCTGTGAAGAACCCATATGGTGTGAAGCACCAGAGTCTAGAATCCATGATGGAGATAAAGATGCATTAGCAACTAAGGATTTACCCTTTTATTTCTCTTTATCCTTAGTATTATCTTGATTTGATGAAGATGCCTTGATAGAATCAGGTAGCCTTATATTATTCTTTTTGAGAATTTGTTGTAGAACTTTAATTTTTTTCTTTGTGCAGTGATGTTCATCATTTCCAATATTTTTACAAAAGGTGCAAGCAACTCTCTTTTTACCTTGAGATTCCTTTTTGGAGTTCTTAATTTTGCTTTCTTTCTTAACTTCCTTGTCCTTTTTAGTGTTCTTCTTCTCCCCTTTTGAAGTTTGATGTGTTTCATTCCCTGCAAGGAGGGCTTGACGTTTCATAAACTTCAAAGAACCCATTTGAATTAAATTTTATTGGTCCCTTGTGAGGTCAACAATGAAGTTATCAAGTGTGGGCATTGACCATGAGGCTCCAAGAGCCCTTTTAGTAGAGTAGAAAGTTGATATAAACACATAATATTTTGGACCTAGCTTCTAAAGTACAAAAAGGATTAATTGATCCTCTTTCTTGTCAATTCCACAATATTTTAAGTGCAACTTCAAGGATTTAAACTTAGTAAACAAGTCTTGCGAAGTTGAGAAATTCCTAGGACTAAGACCTAAGAGTTGATTTTCCAACTCATGGCTTCTAAGTTAATCTATTTTCCCAAATTGTTTGTCAAGACCTTCCCAAACTTGGTTGGGCGTTTTCAAGTTCTCAACATGGAACAACAAATCAAGAGATAAATTTAAACATAGGAAACCAAATGCTTGATCACACTTATTAAAAAACTTTTCTTTGTCTTTAGTTGCATTAGGTTCTTTCTCTGTTCCCATAATTACCCTATATAATCCTTTGTTCTTAAGTACAAGAATTACTTTCACCTTCCAATCATGATAATTGAAGGGTGTTAAGGGCACTATAATAACATTAGATTCCATAATGCTTTTGGCTTAGATAGTTCCTTAAAGAAATGAAAAATGAAGAACTTATAAATGCATGCAAAAGTAAAATTAAAACACAATACAGATAATCACTTCTTGAGGAAGTGTGAAAATAAACCACACAACACCCCCCTTGATTATGTGTTGTTTCCCCCCCAGATTGCATAATTAATAAACGAAGCGTGTTTTCCACTCTAAACTAACTTGAACTGACACTTTATAATGGTAGTGCGATGATAAAGTAGAATGAAAGAGGACCAAAAAAACACTTTTAAATAAAATTACATACAATGATTCTAGAGAGAAATAAACTTGAGAGGAGGATTTTTAAACCCCTTATGGTAGGGTGTGACCATGGGCTAAAAAGCCCATATGACCAAGGGTTTATTGTGGTGCTAGGTGCCTCGCTTCGTTGTATTGTGCAAATTTCCTATACCCAGAGGAGAGGATTAAATTCCCACTTGCTTGATCAAATCACACCTCTGATGGTGCAACTGGGTGTTGATAAGTCATGGTCAAACCCAGATTGTGGCAGAGATTACACCCTCCTTTAGAGATGCCTCCAAATTCACATAGGCTAAGAAAGGCAGATTGTCATAGACTGGCAGAGCACACACTTCTTTAGAAGCTGAAATTACCCCTCTATCAGCTTGGTGCGGGTCTATAGAGGGACTCCAACAAGCGTGCAAACTTGCCAAGAAGTGTGCAGGTCACCTCTCCTCTAAACTGCAACAAACCACACACAATAGAGACGCCCACCTATGGAGAGGTAGAGGATATAGAGGAATGCATCAACCTGTGGAGAAAGAAGAACTAGATTGCTAATCTCATGGGTTTTTATGGCCTAGATCGACCCTCAAAATAGAGGTGTCCACCACAAAAATCTTCCCTCCGATTAAAAACAATGTGTTCCCTCTATGCACACCCAAAAAACAATGATTTTGAATAAAAAAGAGATTTACATTGGTGTGAAAACTTCTTTGATGGCTTTGATACCATGAAAGAACTAATAATCACAAAGAAGATTTAATCAAGCATAGATAATGCATAAACTCTACTTTTATTAGACAGACAGGGGCCTCCTTATAAAGGAGAAATATCCTAGTATGAGGAGAAATATCCAAGTATGAGGTGTTGAGGTGTTTCAACACCTCTTCAGTCTATAAGCTAGCAGGGCAAAATATCAGGAATGTATCAACTTGCACAATAAATGCCTAAGTAGGCTTAGGTCAACTTATGTGTATGCATTCAGGAAAATATCAGCCTGGACAATAAATGCCTAAGTAGGCTTAGGTCAACTTATGTGTATGCAATCATTAATGTATACACTGACAGGATGAATTCTAATAATCCGCTTTATAATGGTTTATAGTTGTATGAGGTCCACATATAGGTTCAATTCCACACTTACATAAATAATATATAGTGAAAATAACTAGTTTCTATATTTCAAAATCTTCATTTAAATTAATTTATGATTTTTTTAAAATATTGATGAATCATTTCTTAACACATGAAAAAAATAATTTAACACATCTACATCATTATATCTCAAAATAAACAATATATTTAATTATTATTATTATTATTATTATTATTTTTTTGTTATCTCAGAGGGGTATCCCCACGACTGGCTGGGCTTCTCTTAAGTTTTCGAACTACTAGTGAGACTGGTCCCCTCTAGGCCGTGCGATTTCCTACGTTTTCCCACAACATGTGCCACTGGGTTAAGTGGGGTTTGAACTTGCATTGATCCTTTTTGTCTTTCAACGACTTGACCAATTGGTTTATACCCTGGGGACTATATTATTTTACTTATTAATAGTAATTTATTTAATTATATTTATTATTAGTTAATTAATTACATTTATTTGATTAAATTGGATAATTTAATAAAACTAAAATATGAAAGAGGATTCAAGCTTAAGAGAAAAAATATATAGTCCATTTATTATAAATATTTTTTTAACCCTTTTTACTTTTAAGAAATTGCAAGTATTGAAATTATTTGTAAATAAATTACTTTCATATGAAAATAAAAAAATGATTTGTAAATTTGTATTGAGAGAAATTAACAATATTTTTTAAATAAAATACTTAAACTATATAGATGTTGACATATTTATATAACATATTATAATAATAGAAGGGGGTGTATTCTTAAATTAGAAGTCATCTTTTAGTTAAGTTGTCATAAGTAGGGACATATAATCTATAAAAGTTATGGAATGCAATTAAAGATCATATCATCATTCTCACAATTTGAACTTAATTAACTATAATATCCTAAACAATTAAAATACAACCCTTTAATATAATATTGTTTTTTCTTACCCCACCACATAAACTATACTTAAATATCACACTTTTTGACACTCAAATAGTCAATAACAAATCTGCCCCTCATCTTTATCAAAATAGTAAATAATTATCCCACTTCTATTAACCAAATTTTTTATCTAACAAGATAAATAAATATAGTTAAATTATGTAGATGCTGACATCCTTTTTATAAAACATATTATAATATTATAAGGGAAGTGTATGCTTAAATTAAAGTAATCTTTTAGTTAAACTGTCATAAGGGAACATATAATCTATCAAAGTCACATGAAATGTAATAAAAAATCATACTATCATTTTCACAAGTTGAATTTAATCATTTATACTATCATCCTAACCAATTAAGGTAAACAAGTAAAGTACAACCCTTCAATATAACATTCAATTTTCTTACCTGACCACATAATTTATATTTAAATATCACACTTTTTAACACTTAAATAGTCAATAACAATTTTATCCTTCATCTTTATAAAAAATATTTTAAATAATTATGAAGCTTCTATTAACCAAAATTTTCTTTTATCAATGAAAATAAATATAATTTAAGAATAACCAAAATATTTTAAAGATACCATTATCCATACGCCAAGGGATATTGCTACTTTCACCTGTGTTACAAAAAATGTCAACAAGCCTCAATAATTTGGCACTGTTCTCAATTCTCAAATCTGTGCAAACGAGACGCTCATGTCTTTTCTGCATCATTTTCTGATCCTTTCCAGTCTGTTAACATTTGGCGCAATAAAATTCATAAAATAAACACACATTTCTCGTTTTTTCCCTATCATTCTGTACACTGCACGGTTGTCATGTTTGTCGAAATGAACAATTTGACAGCACTATAAGAAAAATCTTTGAAATTGATTTTGTTCCCCTCTTTCCAAAAGCCATCGATTGAAGATGGGGACAAGTTGCATGTGATACCAAAGCTATCAATTCGATGTACGTCGGCTGCAACCGACAACATCGCTTGCCAACCAAGTTCACAAGCAAAACCTAATCGACTGTGAAAACTGTTAACAACTACAACGTTTCTTTCTTTGTATGCAACGGGATAATCGTGTAATGGAAAAGAGATTGTGGGGCACGGAACTAAAGTTCAATTGTTACCCATTTACTCGACAAGCACAGAATGGAATCCAATATTTTTTCCTTATAAATACCATCGATGAATTCTGCTAAGAGTACAGAGATTTCATTTTGTGCTTGTTTGTTATAGATTGAAGAAGAGGAGAAAGCCCAAGGGTAGCGTTTTTGAATTGTTAGAATGCATCCAGGAGGACCACCGCCACCAGGGGGACCTCATCATCCTCCTCCAGGTCCTGGAGGACCACCTCCCCCTGGAGGACATGGAGGACATGGAGGACCTCATTGTGGAGGACCTGGCGGACATGGAGGACCTCATGGAGGTCATGGAGGACATCATGGTGGTCATGGAGGACATGGAGGACGGTGTTAAGTCTAATTTCTATGTGCAAATATATATAATAAGCCTTATAACAGAGGCAGGTGAAGTTGTTGTGAAGAACTCCAAATGTTGGAGTTAGTGATGTTATATTTATATATGTTAAGCTACTGTATTAATGTGGTACAATTAATATTGAATATATATCCTTTGTTTTCGAAATGATTGTGAATTACTTACATTTCAGTGTTCCATGGGAGATTCACATGTGCCATAGAAACTACTGTAATCCTGCTTTAATATTCCAACAGAAATTTCAGTTTATATTCATAACAACGTCTCTGAATGTGTAGATGAGGATGTTTGGAGTTACTGAATACTGATACGCTGTCTATAATTCTTGCCATTAAGAATGCTGAATAAGTAAGGCCATAGAATTACATAGAGTAAAACATTGTCCTGGTTCAGTATTGCCGATCATTATAACTTTTCTGAACAGGACTTAAACTTCTAAGTCGATCCAGTGGAGGTTTTTAAATGTCAATTCTTGCACTGCCTTTGTCTCATTGATAACTATACTTATGATAGGACAGATGGTTTATCTTGAAGGCATTTTTTTGTACATTAAAAGATTAAGAAGAGCAACGGTAATCTATTTAAAAAGTTTAGTGATTCCTTAGATTTTGCATCGGTTCTAAATTTCATATATTGATTAAATGATGTTTATATATTCAAAATACTAAACAAGTAAAGCAATTCCTTCATTATTTATCGGTTGTTTTTCCTTCTGGTATTAATGGATAAATGGATAATGGGAGTTCACTTTATCAAATAATGACTCAGGCACGTGATTATATGGGTTAGTCTTTTATGATTCCAACATACTTCAAATAACTTATCATAGAGAGAATTTAGTTTCGCTCTAAAATTTACTTTTAATTTTGTATTGATAATTATATATATGTGTAAAATTTACTTTTAATTTTCTATTGATAATTATATATATGTGTTTCATATTTAATGATGTCAAGAGATATAATAACAATAATAATAAGAGGTGGAGTGTAATGGTATGAACACATTAACAAAAAATATTAAATCGTTCACATAAAAAATAATAAAATATATGACCAAAATATAAAAGTTTAATAACTCTATAAAATTATATCATGATACTGACTAAAATAATTTAAAAATACTAGAGCTTCTTGGCTTTGCTTGTATCCATGTCATACTACAAAAAAATGAGCTTAGCTCACTTTTTTGTATTTATTATGATACTTAGTCATCACACTTACATGCAATTTTCCACTTCTTTAAATGGCTTCAAATTTTTATTCCTCTACAATTGTTATTCCTAGAGTTGAATGTTTGTTGGCAATAAACAATGGAACCCTTGCTAAGTGTCCTTGAAAATTTGTTCCCAAGGCGTTTGACAAGGCATGTCTCTAAAACATCAATGGATGTTGTTTTTCCAATTTCAAAGTCTGATAATGTATGTCATTGGCTTGACAAATTTACTTTTTAATATGGTATTTTGTGGGTAGGGTCCCCCCTAAGAGCATGCTTAAAGATTGGATCTCTAAGGCTTAGGTATTGCATGTATTTCACCTAGATGTGCAAAAATTCAACAAAGGTTTGTTCTCTTTCATTTTTCTGAGTCTAATCATGTTGAGGCTAGTCTTAACTATGACTCTTGGATTTCATAGTCCTTGTTGTTGGTCTTTAAACCTTGGACTAAATACTTTGTGGTCTCTAATGAAAAATCCCTTGAGATCCTCATTTGGGTTGAATTTCTTGGGTTAGCTCTACCATGTTGGATATTCCTAAAATAGTTTGCCGAGCTTTTTTAGATATTATAGTTTATGTTTAACCTAAATGATTCTATTCAACTCATCCTAAATGATGAGTTTGCGTTGAGGTGGATTTATCCTAGGACCTTAAAGAAACTATTGATATTCAAACAAATGGGACATTTATGTGATACACTCAATGTGTTGTTTACTTTAACTTACCAAATACTTTTTATCTTGATGTTTGTCTTCTGAATGTATGATTTAAGATTGTCCTTTAGTATCTCCTCATATAAAACCTCCCACACCACTTATTTCTAGGTTAACACTACCTACAAAAATGGCAAAGGTTGGTCTATAGTTATCAATTACAAATCCAAGAGCTCTAGAAACAAAAAACTATCCCTAATCATTCCATTAGCTCTAGGGGTTATGGTATTAAGATGATTTCAAAACCTCCTGAATTAGAGAATGTTGGTCATTCCCAAATTTAGGAGACCTCTCATGAGGTGAAATATGTTTGAGTTTTACTAGCAGCTTCTTCAAAGACAAAACCCCTCTACTTGACATGCTTCTCCTTTAGTTGTGTAGTGAAGTTCCATAGCACTTTAAGGAATTTGAAAGAAGGATAATTTGTTCCAAATAAATGACAACTACACTACCTTAACTTTTGGATAGGAAGTCTTGATTCAAGCAAGGTTATTCTTCATAATATTTATTTTAATCTTAGTGAGGTAGATAATGAGGATTTGACTCTTGATACTCATTTATGAATTGTATGTCCTAGAATGTTAAAAATTTGAAGGATTTTCTAAGGAAATATTTCATTTGTGATGCTTGAATACAATTTATAGGTCTATAAATTCTATGCTTACAAAGGTTAAGTTTTTTTGTTTCTTTCTGTCTACAACTTATCATGTTATTTTACCTTCTAGTTATTTTTCTATAGAAACCATGAAATAGGTTGAGGTAGTGTCATCACCTTCCTCTCCTTAAACAACATTAATTCTTGGTTTCTCAAGGATGTGACTCTGCCAACCATGCATTATGGGATCTTCTCAACATTAATAATAATTTGTTTGGGGTTATTAATATTTATTCTTTGAATGATGTTATTAAACTTTTTTCCCTTTCAATATAGATTTCTAATCCATTTCCAACCAATTTGGGTTTTAGGTAAGGACTTTAATATGAAAAAGACATAATATGATAAATGTGGGGATTTATCTATGCAAGTTATAAAATTGGTGAAGAAAGGTGTGTATTTCGTGCATGATAAATTGGAGCTTTAAGAGCCCAATCTTGGTTGTCACCATGATTATATTCCATGGTAAACTTGGAGTAATTTAAGAGATGAACTTGATAGAGTACTTAAATTCATAGACTGTGCTATGTAATCAACCTAATATTTAATTTTCTTTTCCAATTGTTGTTCTTTATTTCTAGATCATGTTTCTAAAATACTTTTTATCACTTTCTAATATGATTTTGTATTGAGTGACAAGTTGCCAAACCCAAGGCTATGAGGAGTTAATTTTTTCTCAACACATTGATACTCAATTACAAATCCACATTAGTGTAAATTCAATGCGTCTATAACTTAGATCCATGCCCCATCCATAGGACCAACTAGATATCTTGGTGGAATGATGCCATAACCCATGATTCCCATTTCCGTTATGTTTATGGGCATCAATTAACATTATTTAGCTACCAATCATATAAGGCCACAACCTTAGACATTTTACTTGAGCCACCATAGCTTTGGAGATTCATCCATTTGATTATGTTACTCATCTTTGAGTGGCTAAGATTCACCACCAAAAATAGGTCATGGCTACACACATAGGTAGGGGAGATCAAATCAAAGCTTGATTTCACTAGATCAAAATAGGAGACAAGGTCTATAAATAATTTTCTAGGCCTTATGATCTTGTCATTCATCTCAATAAATTAAGAAAATAAAAGGAATCAAGCTCTCATAGAACTCCCTAAAATTCTCAATTTTTTTTAGAATTATGAGTACATTTTAGCTTCTCAAGAGTACACTGTGGATTGGTTTACTACTCTTCAACAATGCCTCAAGGTGGTTCCTTTCAAAATTTTAATTCATAAAAAGGTATTTGTGAACTTCTTACCACATGTGATCTTTGAGATACTATTTTCTCTATGTCCAAGGACAAGACCCCTATTCTTGATGGTTCCCATTGAAAATTTTACGAAGAGTTTTATGACACTATGGATGAGAACCTTTATAAGGTTTATCTTGTAGCCTTTCATTCCAATAATTTTAGAAAATAATTAGCAAGAGAAAAATTAAATTCATACCTATATATATATATATATCTATATTAAATTTGTAATTAGAGTCTTATTTCCCTTTGAATGTCTCTTACAAAAAAATTGCTAAGACTAATTTTAATTTTTGGTAGGCCAACTTAGAAAGGGCTTGATTTGGGAACTCTCATCATGTGGGAGCCTTTACAAATTCAAGTAACTTTCGTTATCAAAAGTGTTTAGAAATATTTGGAGGTGGTTAAGCCTTGAATTTTATGGGTAGGAAATGACTTCCACATTAGTTTCTCTATTATTTAACATTCTATTTGGTGATCCTGAGTTCTTTCTTGTGAAGATCATCACATGGAAAAAGTTTCATAAATTCATTCCTTAATTTTTAAAAAATGTATTAAGGTGTTGCTAGAATTCATTGACTATGCTACATATAATTTGATATCTTGGAAAAATTTCAAAGAAAAGTACAAGCTTTTCAACCAAGATTAAGAGAATTTACAGGCTATTATTGATGTCATCCCTCCATAGATGATTCATAAAATTGGGGTGAGATCTTTTAAGTTGGTGGAAGGAGTGGGAATGGTATCCTAATATGCCCTGTTGTAATTATAAGCCTTGTAAAGGATATATGTGGCTTTCACTTCATCTACCTATGCTTGACCAATTATACCATCATTGGTAGCTTTAATCCTCTATTGGTTCTTGGTAGTGCCATTTGTAGTGTGTCTAATTGGTTTTTCTTGAACTTAAATTGGCTCAAATTTACTTAGTGCACTCTTTATCAAGGTATTCCTATTGGTGCTTGTTTGGTCCTATTTGGAATTCTAAATCCTAATTGTCTATTTTGTAGACATTTTGAGAATATAATGCACCTATTTAGTGTTTTTCCACAATTCAAGAATCTTGGTATTGCATATATGATTTTTTTAGGCATTTTTTTGCATATAGTTTCAAACAAATATTGGATTTTATCCTATTCAAGTTACCCAATTTGACACACTTTCAAGGTGGAAATTTTCTTTAGTATTTGAAAATATCTAAATAAAGTTATTTTTACAACTTATTCTATATACCATAATTTTTTATGTACTATAAGGATATGATCTATTCTAGTGTTTTTATGTAGATATAGGTAAAAGCCCAGAAAATTGCACTTGAATTTTTCTACCTTCAAGATGTTTTGGATCACTAGGATAGTTATCCTTTCTTTATTTTTAGAGTTTTTCTTGACCCCTCTCCTCTATGGGGGTGTGGTTGTGGTTGCATATGGTCATCTAGACATGATATATGACCCCAATATCATGATTCTTAGCCTCTAGGTTCAAGGATAATGTGGTTTATAAAGGATGGTACTATTTTTTATTATAGCTCTTTATCTCCTCACATGGGAAGGATACATGGTGGCCTAGATTTGAAAAGGTTCCTCACTTAGCCTTGACCATTTCTCCATTTTTTCTAAAAAGGGAGGGTGCTTGCATTAGTTGGGAGTCTATTGATAATTTTGTCACTAGAGTTATTTGGGGAAAGCCTAATGATTAGGATCCCACTTTATTGAGATTACTTTAACTTCTTAGTGTTGTGTGAGCTTCAAAATTGTTTGTATATTTTCCATCTTTGTTTTGGGCACTGTCCCATTTATAGTTTGAAGGTGTTCTCTTTCACCACCTACACATTTTTTGAATTGTGTACTATCATCTTTTTATGTTAATAAAAGATTAAATATGACTTATTCATCAAAAAACATTTTTAATGAAATTACTATATAGCTTAGTGAATAAAATAGTAAATGACTATTTAGTTTAATAAATAAAATAGTAAATACTAATTTTTAAATAACCATATCATTAAATATATAGTAAATAAACTATTTATTTTTTCAAAAAATTACAAAAATAAAGTACATATTATTAACTTAACTAAATTTTTAGATGTTTTAAATACATTTTATATAATTTATAAATAAAAAATAGTTACATATAAATATATATTTATTATACTTAAAAAAATAAAAATAAAAATAAGAAAATATAAATAATATAGAGTAAGTTAGCGTAGATGTTTTAAATAAATACATCTATCAAAAATATGTTAGAAATATGGTCTCGAGGTTATTTAAGATAAAGTTAAAAAAATAAAATATCTCTTGAAAAAATAAAATAGATCCAAATTGATACCTCTTCAGATTTTTATATCAATTTATTTAAGATATCTACACTACTAAATATCATTCTGTAATATATAAAAGTATAAATATTTATATGTTTTTATATATTTATATCTTATATTATTTTGGGTATGATTATAAGTTTATTATTTTAGTATTATATTTCAAGCTAGTTTGGATTAGGTTTCATATTGAAATTATTTTCTTAGATTGATTTGAGTCACATGGATTGGTTTGCCAAATGCAATTTTAAAACAAAGGGGTAAAAACTTTATTAGAAATCAGAAAAGAGCATTACAATAATAACCAAGGGACCCAGTCCCAAAAAAAAGGCAAAAACCCCACAACATAAAACAAAATCAACTATCTCCATGTATCCTCCTATCCTCTTCCAAGAGCCGGTCTAAATCCAGATGCAAGTCAGGGCTAACTTGATCCCAATTCTCAACCTTCCAACCACTATCATGCTCAGAGGCCCATTTGGCCAAGCAATCAGCAACACGATTCCACTCCCTTGGGATGTGAACAAAGGATGCCTCCTCCATCCGAGAACTAACTTGAAGAATCCGTTGAACCACCGAAGCCAACTGCCAATTTATATCATATATCTTTAGCTCATTCAAGAGATTAATCAAAATCTATGAATCAGCTTCACATATAACCTTTCTCCATCCCAAAGCAAGGGCCCTCTCAATAGCATGAAGAATTGCTAGACCCTCCACGAAGTTAACAGTCTTCACCCCCTCATGTATAGAGAATAGAAAAATCACCGACCCAGCTGAGTCCCTGCCAACCCCACCAATTCCAGCAGGCCCAGGATTTCCCCTAGAAGAACCATCAGTATTGATCCTTAAAAATCCATTGGGAGGAGGTAACCACCTTCCAACCTGTTGGACCCTCTTTTTCCCATGCCTACAGTTCCTAGAACTGACAAAAGATGAATGAATTTCTTGAAAACCCAGTCTGGCCACCAACTCAGCATCACCTCTCTCCAAGGGGAAAACCACATCACATTTAGCTAAAACAGACTCCTGCACCATTCCAAGCATACGCATCCAAACTTGCTGACCCACCAACTTCTGATCACGAAAAATTCTACGGTTTCGCTCCAACCAAATCTGCCAAAGCAGAAAGGTAGGGCCCACGAGCCAAACTTCCTACAAAAAGGAAGCCATAGAAGGAGGTCTTCCCATACTATCCCAGAATTCAACCAAAGAGCATGCATGAATACAAGGAAGCTTCCACACCTCCCACCACTAATGCCAAAGCTGCACAACAAAGGGGCACCGAAAGAACAAATGTGAAGAATCCTCTTCCGCTCCCCCACACAAAACACAAATTGAAGGTCCTTGAAATCCCCGTTTATGAATGTTATCCCAGGTCAAGCACCTATTCCAAGCCAAAGTCCAAACAAAGTAGTTGCATTTAGGCCACGAGAGTTTATTCCACACCCTTTTCCACTAATGAACCTTTGCCCCAGTTAGCTTCTGAGCCAATAACACCTGATAACCAGAAGCAACAGAGTAAACCCCCTTAGGATTATGGGTCCAAGCAAGAATATCTTCTTCCAGAAGAGAACTACAACTCCTACTATGAAGAATCTTGTGAAGCTCAGCACTTTCTTCCGCAAGTCCCAAATCTGGCCACTCTACGGGATCCTTCCAATGAGCTACCTCCAACTGACCAAAAGAAGCAACAGACTTGAAGTCACTCACCCTAGCCCAGCCAGCCTCGAGAAATCTTTGGCACAAAGGAAGTAGATTGGGGAACTGAGAAGTAAGTGGAGGGAATCCATCCCAAGAATCCGACCAGAAGAGAGCTTCAGTTCCTCGTCTACAGATCCAAAATAAACCTTCCTTAATAAGCTTTGCACCCTTCTGAAGAGTATTCCAAATCACTGAACCTTTCCCCTCAAGAGGGTAACGAGGGAGATCCTGCCGTGGAATCCCCGGGAAATACTTATGAGATAATATCCTGGCCCACGGCTGATCCTGTTCCACACACCATCTCCAAAATAGCTTAGCAGCCACAGCCACTCCAGATAACGCAGACTGTCGAAGACCAAGACCACCAAATTGCTTTGGGCTGCACACAACATCCCACCTAACCAGGCTCCACTTGGAAGAAGCCAAACTTCCCGCCCATAAGAACTGCCTTTCAAGAGAATCCAACTCCCTCAGAAAACCCATCGGAGCCACCTGAAGCATACATCTGTAGGTAGGGAGAGCCTGCACCACCGACTTGAGAAGCTGAACCCGCCCCGCAAAAGACAACCATCTGTGGGTCCAATGATTAACTTTTGCACGGAGCTTATCAATAATATTCTGCCAAGAACCCTTGGGAAGATGGCGAACAGAAATTGGGAAACCCAGATAAGTCAAAGGGAGAACCCCTATCTGAAACCTTAAGATATTAGCAATTCTTCTCTGTATGGGGCTCGGCGTGTTGAAGAAGAATATGGAAGACTTCTCCTCATTAATCAATTGTCCTGAAGCAACAAGATATATGTCCAACACCTGCCTCAAGTTAGTAGCTTCCCTAACAGTAGCCATCCCCATCAGGGCAGTATCATCAACAAACTGCAAATGAGATTGCGGAGGCAAGTCTCCACCCCATCGCCAACCTTGAATGATGCCAAGCTCCACCCTTCTTTTCAACAAACGACCAAGGCCTTCCACAAGAAGCAGAAAAAGATATGGAGAAAGAGGATCCCCTTGGCGCAAACCCCTAGAGGCACCAAAAAGTTCAGAATGATCTCCATTTATCAAAACTGAGAAGGAAACAGACGTGACACAGCTCATGACCCATTGGATCCACTCCTCACCAAAACCAAAAGCAACAAGGATCTTCTGCAAAAAAGACCATCTAACCCTATCATAAGCCTTAGCCATATCCAGCTTAATGAACATAGCCTTCTCATGGGAGTTGTCCATGGAGTGGATGGTCTCCGTAGCAATGACAACCCCATCAAGAATCTGCCGACTTGCCACAAATCCACTCTGTTCCTCCGAAATCAACACTTTAAGCCACTTCTTCAATCTCTTAGCCAATAACTTTGAAATGATTTTATAAGCCACATTGCAAAGAGAGATAGGCCGGAACTGAGATAACCTATCAGCCCCTTCACACTTGGGTATGAGAGGAAGGAAGGTGGAATTCAGAGCACGAAGCATCTGTTTATTCCTTTGGGACTCAAGGATAACAGCCAGAAGATCCAACTTTATGATATCCCAAAATTCCTGAAAAAATTCAATCGGGAAACCATCGGGACCAGGAGCTTTACCCTTCTTCATCTGAAACACAATCCCCTCCAAATCATCAAGAGAGATATCTTTTATCAGATACTCATTCGCCTCCCTGGAGACCAACTGAGGAATACAAGAAAGAACCTATGCTTCCTCAACAGAGCCCCCTTGTGAATCCTCCCTAAATAAAGTAGCAAAATACTGAGATGCCTCAACAGAGATTTCTTGAAACGAGGCAAGACGTTCACCCCTATCATTCACCAAAATAGGAATGGAATTACCATGCCTCCTGTCCTTCACAGAATTAAAGAAGAAGGCGGTGTTTTTATCACCTTCCTGTAACCATTCAACACGAGCCTTTTGCTTCCAATAGATTTCTTCCTGCAATTCAAATTCCTCAACCACTTTCAAAGTCTTAGCCTCATCCCTTAGAAGATCCTCAGAGGCCCCATTCTCATGAATCAACCACGTAATATTATTCAACTCCTCCTATGCAGCAACCTTAGCATGAAAGATATTACCAAAACATCGCCGATTCCACCTTTTAAGCTGATATTTGACAAACTAAAGAAGCTTGGAGAATGTGTACATTGCCGTACCAAAAGTTGGTCTACCAATCCGCCACCACTCAGCCACATAATCATGAAGAGTGGGATTCCGTAACCACATAAGTTGGAACTTGAATGAGGGAGACCAAGGCCCCCGTGCAGAGATAATACTAAGCTTAATAGGCCAATGATTAGAACCTCTCCAATCAAGAATTTCAGATCGAGTGGACCATAAGTCTCCAACCCAATAACAGGAAACCAAGAATCGATCTAGCCTCTCAGCAACACAACTCTCACCAATTCTCCTATTATTCCAAGTGAAGCGACCATTACTAGGTAAAACATCAATAAGATTTAATTCAGAAATGCTATCTCTGAATAACAGAGCAGAAGGCTCCAACCTAGGAATTCCACCTCTTTTCTCAGACAACTCCACAATAGCATTAAAATCACCAGCCATAACCCACGGATGGTAAGGAGCTAAGCTACGAACAAAACGAAGATGGGACCATAGAAGTTGTTTACCTAGAAACTCAACAGGAGCATACACATTAGAGAGGAGAATACACTCACCAGTCTCATACCAAGAGGCGACTAGGGATATAGAGGATCTAGAGGACATCCACCATAGAGGGAAAATCTTCTGAGGGTTCCAAAAGCAAGCCACCCCTCCAGAAGCACCAAGAGCCCCCACACACTGGCATTCACCATATTTCCACAACTTAGGAGCCATGGCCAACATATTATCTACAGATAATTTAGTCTCCTGAAGAAAAATAACATCTGGAGAATGATTCCTAACCAAATCACGAACAAATTTTTGTCGAGGGCCACTGTTCAAGCCCCTTACATTCCATGAGAGAACAATCATTTCTAGGGACATGAAAAATGTGAATCTAGAGTCTTGACTGACCCTGACTCCACCAAAGTTTCCCCAGTTAATTTAATCTTCTCCATATCCTTTTTCCTTTCCAGCTTGGAAGTCCTGTCACCAACCCCTTTCTTCAGTTCATTTTGCTGAATACCCAAACGAGAGGAGGCCAAAGAGCTCTTCCCCACATCCTTGCCTCCTTTTAGGGGCAATGGGGAACCACCTCCACCACTCTTGAAGCTCCAATAGAAGATTCTTGTTCAGTCTGGACAATCAATTGTTGATCCGTATCCATCTGCCCAACCCCAATCTCCTGCACAACCTGCATGGCCTCCAATGGTGGCCCATCCTGTCCTATACCCAAAGTTCCCTGATCCAAGTTCAGCAACCCTAGATTCACTTCCTCTTGGCTGAGATCATCCAGCACCTCAAACCTATTAAAAGTTTCATCATCCTGCCTCTCCCTCAAGGTCCGCTTCTGGCCCCGATTCCTATTGCGAGCCTTGACAGGGACATAACCATCATCTCCATTACCATCACCCGGAATAGGCTCCTTACCATTATCAGTCCTAGGTGGATTACGAGAAGGCTGAGAAGGTTGGGGCACCACAAGGCTTAGCCCTAGGGCACCTACGCTGCAAGTGACCATATTCATGACAAAGATGACACCGAAAAGGTAGGGTTTCGTAATCTAGCTGTTGAACCCAAGTATATGATCCAGCACTCACTTCAACAGAATCTGGCAGTGGCTTGCTTAAATCAATTTCTACATAGATACGAGCAAAAGTCATTACCTTTTTATACTGCGTCTGTTGTGAAGACCCAACAGGTTTACCGAGCATTGAAGCCACCAAATGCAACACGTCATCCCTCCAACACTCAACTGGAAACCACGGCAACCGAACCCAAACTGGAATCCGACTCGGTATTGCCTCAGTCGGGTTGAAGCCAGCATGCCATGGCTTGATAAACAAACCCACCTGGTTATAAAAATAGGGGCCACCCTCGAAGACCTTATTCCGATCTGCCATGCAATCAAAAGAGACCATAAAAAAGTTGTTCGCAAGGAGCCTAATCTCCATCTCCCCCTCTGGCATCCAAGTCCGTTGAGCCCAGGATTCCAAAAAATGCAGCGAGACTCTCAAACCCATGAACTTGCAATAAAAAGAGTGCCTTGAATAGTATTCAATATCATCTGCAAGCATTTCCATCGGGATAATCAGCTTCGGTCGCTCTTTGCATCTTTCCAAACACCCATTAATCTTCGTAATTCGGGAACCATTAACCGATCCTAGATCATTCATCTCCATCTCTGAAGAAAACAGCGTATTATCAAAAACATTCACTCCATGCGCCGAAGGCTTCGAACCAAATGCTGAACGGAAATCCAATTTGGGGCTAACCCCAGATGTTTCCCCACCCGGCATAGCAAAAAACAAGATCCCCAGCAGGCATGCAAACCCCCAGGACACTTTAGCAAGAAATGGAAAAAAAGAAAAGACCCCAAGGGAAGGATCAAAACCCTTCCACCCACAAGCCACCCAAACAGCAGCAAGAAGGCCTCCAGAAAAGAAAAAAACCCCACCACCATAGCCCCGATAGCTTCAAACCCCCCCCCCCACAACGCAGAAGCGAGCAACACACAGAGAACGAGCTAGGGCATGGTCGCCCTCGCTCGGCTTGCAGAGCACCATGGTTGTTTTGAATCGCCAAATGCAATTTTCAAATATGTAGATCTTAAATTTTTTTTTTTAAAATTTGGATCTTACATTTTTAGTTTTTTAACCATAATTTTGAGTAGTTTTGTAATTTAGATGGGATTTATTTATAGTGTATAGTTCTATAAAATTATTAGTATAATGGTGTGATAGAGAATAAGAAAATATCTTTGATAGAAATGGCTAAGTTCTATATGATGTTTAACACACAAAAGTACTGAGAGGGTTGGGGGGGGGTGAATCAGTACTTAATCAAATTCTTTCCATTCATCAAAAATTAACCAAATAAATAATGACAAGAAGAAGAACACAAAAGTATACAACCATAACACTAGATTTACATGGAAAAAACTACAAGGGAAAAACCACGGTGAGCAAGCTACTTGGATCTACTTTCCAAATCTAGCCTCATAAATAAGACAAAATTTACAATAGGTTTTTATGGTCTTTAAACAAAGGAAGTTCATAACTCCCTACTCAATACAACACTTACAATAGAGGTTTACAACCTCAACATACAACTGGAATATATCAACACTTCTATTACCTTCAACTCACTACCTTTGGTAAATTCACACATACATTTGCTTCAACAAGCTCTATTGCCTACGTCTCATTTCCTTCAATACACTTTCTCATTTACATTCACACATTCTTCTTCACAATTTCACATACACTTACTACTGATCTCTCAAAAATAATCTTTACCACATTTCATTATCAATAAATATTTTGTGGATTTTTATTCACACATTATCTATTCAAAACATTTGCAACACACTCACTTTCTCAAAATCTTTGATCTTCTATTTATACCCTAGAAAAACATCAAAATGTTTTTCCTTGTCAGCTACAAACATGCAATATGAGATATATACATTGGTCACAATAAGTTGACTTCAAAAGCATTTGTAGTAGAAGGAAATATCATGCAGTTCAAGTTGAAAGATATTCATGACCTATTATCCATAGAACACATTTTAAAAATTATCACACACATCCAAACACTTGGCGCAAGCAACACAACCTGTCAAGTTGGCCTAAAAAACATGCACATTTATTGTTGTGCATCAACTCTAGACCAAGGCGGTACAATAAGTGTCTTCTTCTAGTTGATTAAATTTCTATTCTATTTATGCAATTTATGACTTTATTATATATATGTGGAAGATAGTGGAAAGTATAGCAATGCAATTTTTGATCATTTTTGATGGATAGCACTATTAGGGGGAGTTGGCCTTATATATATATATATATATATATCAACCATGGGGAGTAAATATGTATGCTTGAATAGTGCACCCTTTCCCATTGATGTCAAAGGGGGAGAGTAGTTAATGGGGAAAGTAGTTGAGAAAATAGTTTGTTGGAAAGTATTTTGGAATATAGTTTGGAGAATAGTTTTTGGAATTTTTCCATCAATGAAAAAGGTGGAGATTGTTGGAAGTTTGCTTGTCATTGATGAGATTGTTGGAAACATGAGCATGAGCATATATGGTGTTGTCATTGATGTCAACATTGATGTATTTATGTTTGATGAGTGTGAGTGATTGTAGTGATGGAAATCTGTTATACAGGTGCAAGAGTTTCTATTTGGTGTAGATCATATGTGTTGATATTTGGATAAGCTCCATAAAGCTTAGTTTTCAGTGTACAGGGAACTTGTTTTGAGGTCTGAATTGCTCTGCCATGCAAACTTAGGTTATGTAGTTCTAAGGAAACTTTGGTATATGTTGGAGGATCTTAAATCCAAAGTTTCATGTCTTGATGTCCTCTGGTGTAAAAGTTATGATTGATAGAGTATTGAGTTTTCCAACACAATAGTGTTAGTGATGTAGAGTACACAATTGGAATGCTATCTAGCATTCCATCATGGAAGAATATTTGGTTATTCAGTTTTGTGGGAGTTCTTACAAGTATCAAAAGTATGAGTGGTCCAAGTGGAAAGTTCTTTGGTGGTTCACATTTTGTGTTGTGAATGAATATATGGTTCATATCACCAGTCTTTACTAGATTTGGTGTTGACCTAAAGAGTTTGGGGTTGTGCGAAGTCAAAGTATGATTTGAGAAAACTTAAGGGAGTAATTATAGGTCTCTTCCAACCTATTTTGATGTGTTACAAGTTTTGAGGTGTGTGTGGTTGAATCTTGAGTCAAGAGATTAATGTATTACATGTTTCATCTAATTAGGCCAACCTAATTGATGCTGTAGATGTTTGCAAATGTAATGCTAAAACATAGAACAAAAGAGAGGTAAGGTATGAGGTAGGGTCACAAAAATGAAATGATGATCTAGGACATCCTCACTTTTCCTAGTTTCATTAGAAAAAGAGATCTCCCAAGGATAGGATTGACTTTCAACCTTGAGGTGAATCAACCCTATTGGGAATGATCTAATGTTTTCTTATGACAAAAATGACCGAATGCACTTTTGGGAGATAAAATTAAATTCCTTAATAAACTCAATTATGTGACCTAAAACTTGAATTGCAAAGTATTATGATAGCACAAGCAAAGATAATAACTTTTAGGCAGATTTGAGAAGGGTAGAATGGTATGTACCTAGCTCCAAAAGTGGGTTTTGAACACTGCTGAGGATAGATTCACCCTAGGGTGAATGGGTCTTTGTATAGAGGTCCAAAATATGATTTCATAGTCCTCTGATCCTGAATCTAGGCTTTTGATTTCTCCAGATTCCATTGTCAGAAAGTCAAAAATAAAATTTGTACGTGAGTTTCCCTGGCTTGACAACTTTGATAACTTTGTAAAATTGCTCTTTTGAGTGATTTTCAGTCCTTCTCCACCTGTAAATCTACACATACAAAGAGAGGATTTTTTTTTTGTTTTTGGGTGAATAGGGGTTTGCCTTGGTCAAACTTAGTTAGGTAATTAAACCTTAATGATGAAATAATGATAAATGAAAAGAATTTTATGAATGAACAATGCTATATCACAACTCACAAAACCATTAATGGCTACCCTTAGAGGATTGAAGGCCAACATATCTCTCTAAGGATTGGGTCTTGCTTGAATTGGCTTGAATGATTGCTTGATTTTATGCTTGAATGCTTGAAACTTACATCACAATGTTAGCTTCAAAACATAATATGAACACACATGAATCTTGATATGATGATATGATCTTGATTGCTACCATAGATGATTGATAAATATGCTCTTCAATGCTCTTGGCAATAATATTTTCTCTTGTGAACTATTGATAGTGTGTCTTAAGTTTGAATTGATAACTATGTATTTATAGGTGTTTATCTAATTTCCAAAAAAATAGATTCCAAAAGCCAACATTTGAAAATTGAATTTGAATAATTAAAATGTCACCAAAAACATATTAAAAAATGGGTCTTGGCACTTAAAGAGGATGAGTGAATGGGTCTTGGAACGTAAATCCATGACACATAATTTATAAGGTGTTTAAATTAATGTTATAATTTATTTAATGTTGGTTTCCCTTTCAAAAAATGAGAATAATAAGGCTTAGGAATGCATAACTTAGGTCATTAGAAGCTTAATTAAGTTAAATTAATTAAGGGGATGCAAACATAGTGTGAAAATTTAAAGGTGTACATTTTTATAAACCACATTTAGCCCCCACTTTAGTGATAGTATGAGCCCACACTCAAACTCACACTAAAGTAGACAAATAAGTCAAGAGAGGTATAATTGTACAATTGTTAGAAACATGAGATGACAAGAATCAAGGAGGATGATCAAGCCCCAAGGACTAAATATCCCATGACAAAACCAACAAAGGCACAAAGAGACATACAAATGTAGTAGTGACACAAGATACAACATCATACAATGTCAAAATCAATGTGAAGAAGAAAAAGAATAAAAGATCAAGCTTCAACTATTTGTCCAAATGATATGGATTAAGCCTAGGATGTTTGTCCAAAGATACACTCACAAGGGCTAGTGGAGTATGATATACACTAGGTGAGCCCCAAGGCAAAATGAGAAACACACAATGGTCTAGTTTAGTCCAATGTACACCAGGTATTGTGAGATGAGGATCGTCAGTTTGGATCAATTACACTTAATCCATGATGAATTACCTAGATAAACCTACATCTACCAAACAAGATCATTCAAATTGGAAAATTAAACTAAGCATTTAATTGAAACTAAAAGTTACAAACTATAAGAACAGTTAAATTCCTACTCTAACCCATTTGAAACTTATCCTGTTTCGGGAATTGGTGTCGTGTTGATGTGAAACAACGAACCTTTCCCAATCTTGTGATTAATGATCCAGTTTTTGTCGATTCCATGGAAGAGAATCAATGAAACCATTGTAATTGATGTATGAAAACATAGTTTATGCTAAAAATGAACATTATGCAAGCTAAGTTACCATGATTTTATGCTAAAAATGATCTAATTATGCTATCGCTAAGCTAATCTAAGCTAATTCTAAGCTAAAAGATGAAAACCCTAATTCATATACAAACTAATATGGATGCATGGAAGCCATTAATGGATTATCTAAGCTATTATGCAATTAAAATTAACTAAAACAAGTTAAAAGTGAGTAAAAGATGAGTGTGGATGCAAGTAAGTTCAACAACATAAGTTTTCCATTGAAAGATGGATCCATTTGCCTCCAAATAGTGTCCTATTTATCAGAAAGCAAATGAGGAATGAAGGGTTGAGATAAAAAAGATTAATCAACGGTCAAAGATGAAGGAGATGAGAGGCATGGATCATGGATTCTCATCAACAGATACGAATGCATGATGAGATTTTAATCAAGGGTTCACACTTGCCTTAAACAAACACACTATTGAACTGCTCATACATGTCAAAGGTGACTTGTTCAAAAGGTTGAAGGTCTTAAGAAGCCAAATGAAACTATACATTTTTTAGATGATGAAGGAATAAGAATACTCTTTTGGAATATTCATTTCGGTGAGGAAAAAGGCATTTTGCAAAATAACATAAAGTTTTAATTGTGCAATTAGGGTATTTGAAGAATTAAAGGGATATTCATTAAATTAATTGATTTAATGAATGGGGAAAGGTGATATGATACTTAATTAAACAACTTAGAGTTATTTAATTATATTTAAGATGACTTAGGGAATTAAATTAAATATTTCAATTTATTTAATTTAATAGGATGAAATGTTAGTGTGAAGGGGGATGAATTAACCCGATTAAATTAATTAGGCTAATGGATGAAAATGATGCAATTAATTAAATAGCTAGGCTAATTTAATTAATTAAGCAAAAATAGGATGGGTTAAAAAAGAAATGATGCTAATAAACCTGTTTCAAGTGTATGATATCGTTCAAGAAATTTTTTAGTGTCTACATTTTGCCCCTCTTTTCAAAGTGAGGTACCTCATGCTTCAGTTCAAAGTTGTTGCTTAAATCAAAAAATAAAAATTTTCCAACTTTTTTTAGATGCCCCAATGAAAGGATAATGTTGATTCCCTGCCCCCTTAAGAAATCAGGTGAAAATTTTGAATTTTGGGTTGATTTATCAATAAAGGTTAAAATCTGCCCCAAGGGTCTAGAAAGGCTCCTGGATGCAAGAATTATGCCAAAAACACAAAAAATGATGCAAAATAAGGTCCAATTTGGAAAAATTAGTGAAATTGATGATAAACCCTATCTTTAAGGTTAAGTTAGGGAAAAAAACCCTAAATTTCTAGCTTAAATAAGTTAAGAAAGGTCATTTTCAATTCATTTGTGCATTCACACTTAAGAGATTCTTGCTATTTTGAGCTCTAACCCTCCAACGAAATGGCACACTGAGAACTTCCCAGGCACATTTTCGACCGAGTTTGAGAGTTCCAGTGACTTCCAGGCGTAGGACCATCGGTATGTAACTGCAAACTTGATTTGAAATTTGACTTTTTGATGCATTTATTAAGCTTTAAAATTTGAACTTTGGTAGTGTCGCTATATAGCGATGCCCAAATTGAAATTGGTGACACTGAAATGAATTATAGTGACACTAGTTGTGATTTAAAATTAGGGTTTCTAATTTTAAATCTTGACGCATGCTTATATAGTGACACTTCAACCGATTTGAAATTAGGGTTAGGGTTTTCCAAAGGTTAAATTATGACACCAATGTATTTGGCGACACATACTGTGATTTGCGATTAAAATGCTTTTGGGTGTTGCAATTTGAAATTTGAATATAGCGACACTATTGAAAATAGCGACGCTTTTGTATTTTTGAGATGTAAATTCCAAATTGAGTCAAATTTCCTCAATTTTGTGATGCTGTGCGCTTTGTGGATGTAGGAGGTTGTTCCACTACTGATGTCATGGGAGCACAGGCCCACTATGTTGGAGAGACATGGTGATTTGTCAGAGTTGTGCCAGGAGCACCTGGGAGAGATTGGCCTCTGGTATCTAGCATATGAACCTGTGATTCAAACAAATCTTGCCATGATGACTATGCTATGTGAGAGATGTCACAACAAGACTTCATCCTTCCACCTTCCAACAGGCGAGGCGATGGTGACCTTGGAGGATGTTTGGAGGATCCTTCATTTGTCTATTCATGGTGATCATGTGATCTATGATGTTGATGTTGGATTCAACACTTGCCTCAAGGTTATGGAGATGGAGCAGATTGTTTTGTCCACCTCATAGATCGATCTCGAGTCATATAGAGGTCATGTTCTAACCTTCCGATTGATCATTGCAACTGTTATTTCTAGTCTGGTTGCCCTAGATAGACGCAACAAAGGATTCATCCCAAGATGGGGCTTGGCATGGAATCACATGCTATATAGGAGGAAAATCTTTATGTGGGAGCCTATGATGCTTGCCTCCCTATATCATGATTTGCATGATTTTGTGTATTGTGATGGGAGAGCCATTGGTGCAGGGGTGACTCTACTTCACATTTGGGTGTGGGAGCACATTGCTATGCTCTGACCTATTGTTCAGATGGTAGACATGGAGTCAGATGATCCTATCATTTGGAGATATAGAGGTGCCATTACCTTGAGGCACATCAGTCATATTGGGTTCCCGTATTGGTGACATGTGATTGATGATATGACAATTTTTTCACTGGTGCTCGTGGCTTTAGATGCCACCATGGTTGATGATATTCAATGACTACATCTTTCTAGGTAGACCGAATATATGCAGGGTTGCGAGTACACCATAATTGAGAGATATTTTCCAAACAGGGTGGCTTGATAGTTTAGAGAGATTCAGGACAGGCTAGATAATGGTTATAGAGCCATTTTTGTGAGGTCAGCCAGAGAGGTTCCCACATGGGGACCAACTATTCTAACTCCCAAGGTAGTCGAGAGATTTAGACAATTGGTGGCTCGACCCTAGGCCTATGATTAGGGAGAGGCAGTAGCACAAAATACACTTGCATATGATGCATGGTTTATTCCTCCCCAACAACTGATAGATCCAGTGGGTGCTCCTCCTAGAGGGAGTCCTAGAGGCAGGGGGCAAGAGGCAGAGGATAGGGTGGCTAGGATGGATAGGACGGTTAGGTTCTGGGGGCTCCTCTGGTTATACAACAGCCTCCTCAGTAGCCTCTAGTAGTATAATAGTAGGTAGGACTGCCACCACCACCACCAGATGCAAGGGATGCATAGATACAACAACTATAGCAACAAGTGCAAGCATTGATTGGTGAGCGAGATCAAGCTTGCCAATAGATTTTGAGTATTACTGTTGAGCAAGACTAGACATGAAAACATGTGGTTGCTTTCACAACTAAGAGAGATCAGGCGTTACAGTGGTTACAAGTCGTGATTGGAGAGAGAGACCAGGAGGTTGCTCGGTGCCAACAAATTGAGGCTATGATGGTGGCTGTGTGTGTAAAAATATGTGAATAAGTAATAAAACTACACAATCAATGAAACCTTATATTAGAGAATTCCAATAACAATCTAATTGAATTAAAACAAACAAAATTCTCTAAAGCCATCCCATTGTTTCCTATCTCCAAGGATTTGTTAAATCATAATGGCTCTTAGATTTTTTGTGCACTATGACCTTTAGAATGACAACTTGAAGAACAAAATGCTAGAAAATGCAAGAAATCTACACCTACATGATTAATTGAACTATATGATAGTGATGTTATGATAATGATGCTGTGATAAGGATAATATGGTAAATCCTGTGATGCAAATACTGTATGAAAACTATTATGATAACAAAAATGCAGCTAATGGAAAAGCCATGATTATAAACTAATATGCTTCTAAAATGCTAATTGCTAAATGCTCACAAAAGCTAAATGCTCACAAAGGCTCTAATGAAAATTTTGCAGTGTAAGATTACTCAAAAGTGGATATAAAATGCTGTAGAATGAGGCTGTATTTATAGATTTTCCAAGGCATATTCTGATGTGGTAGCAACCAACGGACAAGATTTTAGCTGGAAAGATCAAGGGTGGAGGATGAAGAAGTTAGAGAGAATGAAGGAGAGTGTTCCCTTTAATAGAACACTTTGCCAAGTGTGAAAGAATAAATGGAGGAAGAGAGCCAAGTGTCTCAAGTTTGTTTCAAAATTTGTTGAGGATAATTCCAATTTAAATATTAAGGATATTTAAATTCATGAGACACATGATGAGGTGGAAAGAGGAAAAAGCTATAGACATGTGACTAAATTTAAATTTTAGAATTTAAATTTAATAAGAGGAAAGATAATTAAATAAGACAAACTATTTACATTTTTTTATTTAATTAAGATTAAAGAAGAATGTGATTTAAGATAGAAGAATTAGAAAATGTGAACTATATAAATAAATTTAGAATTTATTTATAAGTAGATGAAATAGAAGGTTTGCTAATTAAATAACTTGTATTTAATTAATTGATTATCCAGATTGATTTTAGGTGTATATAGTGGCCACTCATGGTCGGATAGTTTTAGTTAGGTTATACCGGGAGGCAGTTACAAAGGCTGCATATTATAGGTAGCATTATCACCAAGATGTACCAGCGACATTGAGACAACCTGATTATTCACAGAAGAGTGATGCACAACCGCAAGCAGAGGATCAACCTGAGAGGCAGGCTAGAGATGGTAGTAGCGATCAAGGCTAGCTTTTGATGTACATACACTTTTTGATTTTTTTGCCCAATTATTCATCAAAGATATACATTCATGGGCTCCTTTTTGATAGCATCATGGATATTGTACTCATGATTGTTATACATACACTGATCCAGATTTTGTACCATGAAATTCATTTTTTGATATATATATGATACAAATACGACTGATTTATGCTGTGATGTGTTCACTTTATTTTATGCTTATGGATGCATATGATATGAGATGCTTATATTTGATTATGTATGGATGCACTTTATTTATGCCTATGTTATATGCGATGATCATGATGCAGATGGATGCAATGTTATGTTCTTTTTCATTATCTTTTCACGATATGTCATAGATGGATGATTATGATATGCAAATGTTATGGATGCAAATGATGTGGATGCATTTCATTTTTGTATATTTTCTATGCAAATTTAGGATGACGATGTATGCATATGGATGTAAATGACAATGTAATGCATGTGTATGATATGATATGCAACAATTTAAGATGCTTATAATGTATATTATTCATCACAACTCAAATAATTATGTAGAATGTATGATGTGATATTTAATGATTATGGTGATGGATGTTTTATGATTTTGGTATGATTATAAGATGCATGCATGTTGATGGTTTGTGGATGCAAGATGAATGCATTTATGATGTTTTTGTTGACTGTCATGATACTCGGTTAGTGTGAAAAAAAGATAGAAGAATAAAGAATGAATGACCGTTGATTTCAATGATTGCTTCAAAAGATCCAACAAGGCCATGATCCATCGAGACTTTATTAGAGATGGTGATGAGACAATGAAAAATGAGGATGAAATGTAGGATGATGAGATGCTCACACTTTGGGATTGGGACTTTCCATTGTTCCTTATTGTTTGATATAACACATAGACACGATGCATCAAGGTATTGATAACTAGGATGACTTTGTATCTAGTGTAATGGAATTTGACTTGAAAAATAGATAGGATAGTTCTTGTTCACACCTTGACATATGGAAACCTCATTGGAATATAAGTTAGAAGCTAAAAATATATTGGACCAAAGCATGTATGCAATAGTCAACAACATACCCTAAATAACCTTCTTACACACAACTAAGCAACCATGCACCAAGATTATTTTACAAGAGTACCCACAAGCACAAAAAATGAAAGATAATGATCAATGCTCCATTCCTTTCTCTCTAAATCATTTTTTTGTACATCATTGAAAGGTCCTCGTAATGGTTCATTAAGATAGATCATAAGAAAAGATCAAAGACAAACAATCAATGTTATCTATATCTCTTTCCTAGTTTAAGTTTAGCTAAAGTGATATCTGATACTGATGTCCATTGTAGGAAGGATACATCCTAGGACATGTTGATCAAATGTTGTTTGATGTTGGGATGATGATGCTAAGATGAGCCATTGATATAAACTTCATTGATGTATTTATGTATGATTTAGACTTTATATTTTGACTTTTAGGTTCTCACTTTACAACTTGCTATGTTTTCTTTCCACTTGTTTCGCCAAAGGGTGAAGGTGATGATTGATTTATTATGGGTGAAAGTTTATTGTGGGTGAAAGCGAGATGGGATGGGTGGTTTTGCCTTTTTTGGAATATTTCAATGTTTTTGGTATTTTGAAAATGTTTTGAGGTTATTTTTGGTATTTTTGAAAGTTTATGCAAATGTTTAGGATTTTCAAAATTTTTGAGGCTGTTTAGGGTTTTCTGAGATATTTGAGGCTTTTTAGGTCTTTTGAATATTTTCTATTATTTTTGTGTTTTCCATTTTCCAATGTTTTTGTGTTTTTGAAAATATTTGGATGTTTTAGGGGTTTTTAGATATTTGGATGTTTTTGTGATTTTCTAAATATTTGGATGTTTTTAGGATTTTCAAAGAGTTTCAACCAATAACCTAACCTAAAGACCTATCCTAGGGGCCTTGAGGGTTGATCAAAGATTAGCCTTTCCTACGTTATACACACAAAGACCACGTAGTTCAATTGACTTGATCCATTTACAAGATGAAGATATGAATAGATGAAAGACGTCAGTTAATTATGATGGACTCCTAAAGGACTGACCTAGGGTGTCTCGGGGGCACATCAATGATGGCCCTGCCTACATTCAAGCTTAGAGATGATGTAGTTTGACAAGGGAACTCTGTTTTTGAATTTTTTATGTTTGACCTTTTTAGGGTTTTGATGTTTTCTGGACGTTTTGGATTTTTTGACTTTTCAATTTTTTGAATTTTTTTGGATTTTTGAGATAAGCTTTTATGAATGTTTTTGGATTTTATGAGAGAAGATTTTATGAATGTTTTTGGTGTTTTCGAGGTAAGATTTTATGAATGTTTTTGGTGTTTTCGAGGTAAGATTCTGATGAACTTAAGATATACAAGAACCCAATATTACTCATAACGAAATGCCCCGAGTGTGATATGTTAGACTACTTCAATAAAGGTAGGATAGATTGACCTTTGTGACCCAAGTAGTGCTAAAGGGTTCATGATACTTCACAGTGTCAAACCGTGATAAGGACACAAATGATGGATAAATGGCAGTACAAAGAGTGATAGGACAAAAGAGCCAAAGAATAGATGGAGATGCTTTATTTACACAAGGTGCCTGTTTGCTAGGTTTTCACCAAGGTACTTGCCCAAAGCACCACCAAAGTGGTTTTCACTAGAGGATAATTTTTTTCTTTACTTTTTCAATCCTTTTTCTCATTTTTTTGGATTTTGATTATTTTATGATTTTTTTTGTATTTTCTAATTTTATACCCTTCAAGACTAGGCATAATTTTTTTTGAGATGCAACCTGTTAGTTGGCTCCTACAAGGGTTCACATTCAGGGGTTGACAGTTGGTATGCTCCTAATCCGTAGCTTGCTATGATGATAAAGGGACCCAACCAGTTAGGTTCAAATTTTCCTTTGCTATCTTGATCTAGAAGGTTCTTTTGATTCTGCTTTAAGACAAGATCTCCGACTTGGAATGACCGAGATTTGATTCTCTTGTTATAGCTCCATTTCAATCAATTTTGATATACTTGCAAGTGATCAAGGGTGTCAAGTCAACGTTCATCCAGGAATTATAATTCATTCAGTCGGGACACTTTGTATTCTTTCTTAGTAATCAGGTTCTGTAGTGAAACTTGCAATGATGGGAGCTCAACCTCAATAGGTAGGATAGCTTCTGATCCATAAACTAGAGAGAATGGGGTTGCACCTGTAGGCATGTAGATACTGGTTCAATAAGCCCAAAGAGTAGGATTTAGCTGCAGATGCTAGTCATGACTAGATTCATTAACTATTTTCTTCAGAATTTTTAGGATAGTTTTGTTTGTAGCCTCAACTTGGCCATTTCCTTGGGGATAATATGGGGTAGAGAATTGTTGTTGGATATTGAATCTTTGGCACAACTCTTTCACATCTTGATTTTTAAAAGGGGTTCTATTATCTAAGATGAGAGTTTGAGGAACACCATAATGAAAGATAAGGTAATTTAGGATAAACTTGGGAATCTGTTTCCCCGTTATATAGGTCATAGGAATGGCTTCTACCCACTTAGTAAAGTACTCAGTGGTGGTTATGATAAACTTGTAGCCATTGGATGAGGTTGGGGTGATATTTCCTATGAGGTCTAGGTCCCATTGTAGAAAAGGACAAGGTGTGATTATTGGTTATGATTCTTGAGCTAAAGCATGAATAAGATCCCCATGTTGTTGACACTGGATGCACTTTTTCACATACTGATGAGATTCTTCTTCCATGGTTGGCCAATAGTACCCCGTCCTCAACAGTTTCTTAGCTAATGCCATAACACTAGAATGGGACCCACATATGCCATCGTGTACTTCTATTAAAGTAGTTAAGGCTTCCTCTTGGTTAAGACATCGTTGTAATGTCCCTTCGATGCTTTGACAATAAAGGGTACCTCCTAGGATCATGAATTGGGATGCCTTTTTAACAAAGGTCTTTTTAAGGTTCGGGGTGACATCTGATGGAAGGGTTCCTCTACTAGGTAAATGAATATGTCATGATACCATAGGGATCTAGGACTAACAATGACACACACAAATTTAGATTCAGGGATTTTGAAAGTTGGTATGAGAAGTTGTTCTACCAAGAATTCACAATGGAGGACATTGTTCGATATGCCTAATAGTGATCTGATTGTTGCTATGGCATCTATTGCCTTGTTGTTCATGCGAGGAATTTTCTCAAAATTTATGTCTATAAAGAGATCCTTGAGATTCTCCACCATTTTCTTGTAAGGAGTAAGCTTGTCATCTTTAGTTTGATAGTCGCCATTGACTTGGTTGATAAATAGCTGTGAGTCTCCATAGACTTTCATCTCTTGAATCTACCATTGAACTGCTATCCTTAGACCTATGATTAGGGCTTCGTACTCAGTAATTTTGTTGGTACACGGGAATGATAGC
The DNA here is from genome assembly GCA_007258455.2 of Sequoia sempervirens. Taxonomy (NCBI): domain Eukaryota; kingdom Viridiplantae; phylum Streptophyta; class Pinopsida; order Cupressales; family Cupressaceae; genus Sequoia; species Sequoia sempervirens. The sequence goes on from VDFB02379711.1 coordinate 91,328,401, forward strand.
TTGTATGAATTTGGAATGCAATCACCTTGAGGGGTGATAAAGAGAATTCTTGCTTTGGATCCATGTTGGGTGAACGATCCATCAACTTGTACATCTTCCACTAAGCTGTGAGATTGAAAGGAATACTGATTCATCAGGGAAATTAGATATCAAGGGGTTCTCAGCATAGATAGGTGCTTTTTCCAATTGGTTTGCGATTACTTGTTCTTTGTTTGCTTTGTGTTCCACATACTCTATGTCAAATTCTATTAAGATCATCACCCATTTAGCCATTCGTCCTATAAGAGTTGCTTTGGATAACAAGTATTTTAGTGGATCAATCTTTGCAATGAGCTTGATTTGATGCGACATGTAGTGCCTGAAATTTTATGAAGCAAAAACTACTGCTAGGAATGCCTTCTAATGGGTGAATATTTCTTCTCATATCCCACCAAGGTTCTACTGATATAGTACATAGCCCTTTTCTATCCATTTTCATCATGTTGTGCTAAAAGAGCTCCTAGTGTTGTTGCTGTTGTTGAGATGTACATGATTAGTGGCTTGTTTGGTATTGGTGGCATGAGCACTAGAGGTGTTAGTAGATAATATTTGATATGCTGGAAAGCTTTATCACACTTTTTATCCCAATTGTAGGTTATCCCTTTATGGAGAAGATGCGAAAAGGGGTGAATTTTATTTGATAGCTAGCCTATGAACCTTCTGATGGATTGCAGTCTACCTTGTAACCCTCTCATTTGAGGATGGATTTTACCTTTGTTGGATAAATTTATATCCCTCTCTGTGAGACAATAAAGCCAAGAAGTTTCCCTGATGTGACGCCAAAGACACACTTTTTTGGATTCAGTCATACCTTGTATTCTTCAAGCTTGTTAAAGATAGGTCCTAAGACTTGTATGTGCTCACTCATCTTCCTTGATTTTTCCAAAATATCCTCCACATAATATTCAACTATTTTTTAGATCATGTAGTGAAATATGAGGGTCATGGTTCTTTGATAGGTTTCTCCTGCATCTTTTAACCCGAATGGCATCACATTCCAGCAATAGGTCCCCCATGGACAAGTGAATGCAGTTTTATGTTGATCTTCCTTGGTGATTATGATCCGATTATAGCCTGAAAACCATCCATGAGTGATAGAATTTCATGCCCAGCTATTAAGTCCATAATGAGATTGATGTTAGGAAGAGGGAAATTATCCTTTGGACATGCTTTGTTTAAGTCTCTGAAGTCAGTACATATTTTGACGCCGCCAGTGGGTTTTGAGACCAAGTTTAAAACCCACTTAGGATAATCTATTGGTTGGATAAATACAATGTCAAGAAGCTTTTGCAACTCTAGTTTGACCAAGAGTGCTATCTAAGGGTGTACCTTTCTTAATTTCTGCTTAACTAGCTTCGATTTAGGATAAACTGCTAAGTGATGTACAACCACTTTTAGATCAAGGCCTGGCATATCTATGTATGACCATGAAAATTCAGCTCTTCACTCTTTGAGAAATGCTGCAAGATTCTTCTATTCTTCGTCCAACAATTATTCATAATAGAAAGTGATCTTAGGTGCTTCTTATGTTTCCACATTGACTTAAGTGGCCTTTTCTGCTAGCATTGCTAACTTCTCTGGATGCATTGCACTAAGGGGGAGATTGAATCCCTCATCCTTGGGAACCTCAGAGAGGTTTTCACCATCGAATGCATCCTTTGTTTTTACTATTTTAGGATTAGAGATTGCCACTAGGTGGTTTTCACTCAAGGATTTGCATGCTAGTTGCATTTCATTAATTTTGTGATTGAAGAATTTAATCATCTCCCCATAGTATTCTCTTGTGTCGAGCTCTATGTTGAAGCCTACTTTGTGATCTACCCATCATAAGTTGTCATAGAGTCCCATAAATTTTGATATTGCTTCATTGCTTTAAAATAAATCTAGAATCGATGGTCCTTGTTTGTCCATGTCAATAAGTTATGGGTATACTAGGCATATTTCAATTGGTTGGATGCTTGGGAAAAAGGATGTTATGGATATCATAAAGAGTGTGTTGTTCTCAAATAGGTCAACAACATCAAGGGGAAAGTCATCTAAGGTTGTATAACACGATGTAGGTGACCAAGAGGAAGCCTTAGCCCATTTAGTAGAAGTACCTTTTCCAATAAGTGTGATCTTGCTAGTAGTACAACCCAAGCCAAGATTCTTTAACCATTTCTCAAGAACAATGGGTTCTAGCAAACCGTTGTCATTATGTCCTAGCTTCTAATTCTTGTTATATCCCATGCTTTTCATTAGCTGCAAGCCTTTGTTGTCATCTTCCATGGGAAGAACATGACCATGTCGTTCATCTTGATAGAGGAGTTTAGAGATATCTTCCTAATTGACATCTTGAGTCAAATCCCCCAATTGGTGAAGGTAGGAGCTGCCATCTTGTTTGTTTTAGGTTCTTTGGTGCTAGATGTGGGTTTCCCATGTGACTGAGGAGAAACAGGTAACTCACCCAAGACAAAGGTTTCTTTCAATAGTTTGTAGTTTCTACAACCATCATCCTAGATCATTGATTTGACATTGTGTATACTCTGCACAATGGGCATTTTTGATGCTAAAGTCAAGGCCAGGGATGATGGGTCAATAAATGAGCTTGATGGTGTAGGTTCTTCATCATTTTTGGGTATTTGGGTTATCTCATAGAACTTGGATTCAAGACATTTGCAGTAGTAAAAAGGCTCAGGATCTCCATGGATAGTGATTTCTCTGCCTTCGAAAGGAAACTTCACACACTGATTACAGGTTGAGGCTACAAGTTTTAGGGCATGGTTCCATGGCTGACCAAGTAAGATGTTATAGGGAAGCTTAAGATCAAGCACTTGGCATGTAGTCTCTGCAATAAGAGGTCCCACTTGAATGGGAAGTGCAATGATTCCTTGTGATACCCATTCTTGGTCATCATATGATCTAATAGTGGTAATTTTTTTTTTTTTAATTGTATCTTTTGAATAGCCTAGATTTTTGATCAACTATAGGGTACAAATGTTCAAACCAACACCTCCATCTACCAAGGCTCTTTTAACCTTGTTTTTATGAATGACAACCTCAAGGTGTAAAGAACTGTTATGAGATGGTTGTGATGTCAGGTATTGCTTGGAGAAGGTAAGAAGATGGTTTGTAATATGCCCTACCATAGCTTGAAACTGATTAGTATCAATATTCTCGAGAACAGATGACTTAGACAAGGATTTCTTCAATATTTCCTTGTGTGCAGGGGATAACCTTAATAAGATAGATATTTATGCGGGGGTCTACTTAAGCTAATATAGAAGATTGTACTTGCTAGGATTAGATGTGGGAAAATTAGGCTGTGTCCTAGATTGAGATGGGATTCCTTGAACAATTATTTTTCCACATCGTGTGGTGACTCCACATTCTGTACTAGCTCCTTTGATGGCGACAATAGTAATGACACTATTGTAGGAGGAAACTACATTGGAATAGGTATGTTGCACATTTGTGTAATCCTTAGCTTTTCCATTGTTATTTTATTTTTTATGATCCAACATAGGGTTCTTGTATATCTTGAGATCTTGATTCCCAACTAGAACCTCAACAGATATGGTATCATTTTCTATGAGGTATTAGATGATGTTCTTAAGTTTCATGTATTTGGCTGTTTTGTGTCCTTTGATTTTGTGAAAGTCATAGAGATCGCGCTTGTTGTACCAGGATGGTTTCTCTTGTGGTTCTTGGTAGTTTTCAAAGTTGGGAAGTGTTATAAAATTTGACTCTACCAACTTCTTCATGATTATTTGGATAGGTTCCGATAACTCTGTGTACTTGTGTTTGGGATAGTTATTCCTATTAGCAGTTTTCCTTTGTTGTATGTCGATGTTATTGGTCTAGTTGTTCTGAGGAGGTGCTATTTGTTGTATCATTGGTTGAATGTTGGAAACTTGAATTTTGTTAGGTCTAGGAGCACTTCGTATGACCTTAGCATCTACCACACTGTCATTTGTTATGTTTTTATTGTTTTCCTAGAAACAAGGTTTCTCATTCAAACTAGTTGAAGGATGGTTGTCTTTGTAAACTTGAGTATTTACTTGTGAGATTAGAGCTCTTTCAATGTTAAGGGCTCTAGGGACAAGTTCATCATATGATGTGATGCACTACATTTTCAAGTGGAATGACAGATTTGGATCCAGGTTGGCTATGATAATTCCTACTTGTTGTTCATCAGGAAGCAACCACTTGCTTTTACTAGCTCTTTGTCTCCATTGTTGCAAGAAATTAGCAAAGGTTTTCCCTTGATTTTGTCTAAGAGTGTATAATTATTCTAGACTAAAATCCATGTCAAGATTGAAGGAATAATGATCGATGAATTTGTCAGTGATTTCTTGAAAAGTTTTGATACTAGGAGGCAGATGAGAAAACCAATCCATAGCATGACCTGTTAAACTTCGAGGGAAGAGGCACATTAGATATGAATCATTGTAAGCCAACTCCATGCACATGACACTAAATTCTTTGATATGGGACCCACAAGACTTCCTCTCCCTTTATATTTGTCAAATTTTGGGATTTCAAAACCAGGAGGGAATAGTATCATTGCTATGTTTTGGTCAAATGGATAAGGACACAAGTTCTATTTATGGGGCTTCTTTACCTTGCCCATGCGAGGCTCTTGAATTTCTTATGAGAGTACTTTCAATTGTGATGCTAGATCATCTTGAGGGCTAGGTGGAGGAACATATGGTGGGATGACATGCGTTATATGGGGTGTATGGTGGTGTGAGATTATGTGAAGATGATTGGGGTATTGATGTATATGTTCCTAATGGGTTTAGATTGACGATATTCAAGTGAGGATAATAAGAAACTTGTTGTTGTTGGGCATACTATTGAGATAGTAAGGCTTGCTATTGAGATTGCTATTTTTGTTGTGCTAATAAATCTGCTTGTTGTGCTTCTTGTTGTTGTTGTCCTAAGGCTACTTGCCGAGCTTGATGTTGTTGTTGTGCTAAGGCTGCTTGCTAAGATTGATGTTGTTGTTGTGCTAAGGCTGCTTTTTGTTGTTGCTATTGTTGGATGGCTTGTTGATAGGCTTGTTGTAAAGCTAATGCATGTGCTTGTAATGTGGGATTAGGTGGTTGTGGAGAGATCTATGGAGGATTATGGATATTGATGTTTTGAGTGGGTAATGGATTGCTGATGAGAGGTAGAGGGTTCCCTTGATTTAACATTCCTTGTAAGATGGTAGAATGAGGTGGAGGAATGTATGTTTGAGGTTTTGATTGATTTTCCATAGTAAAGGGGACTATGGGAAAATATGAGGATGATTAAATTTTGTAATGAAAATGATATACTAGGATCTTGAGTCCATTGATTGAAAAGATTTCCTTATCCCATGTTTTGAGGATTGCCTTGTGCCAAAGATGTAAATAAGGGATTTGTGATCAAGGTACTTCCTGGATTGACAAAACTTGTAACTAAGGATTTTTTTTGATGTGGGTTGATAGTGGATGAGGTGGAAGTGGTAGATGGAATGGATGAACCCACTAGAGGGTTGGATAAAGATGCCCCTATTTGTGTTAAGGGTTGGTTCTGTGATATGGTATTGAAATGCCCTCGTGTGCTATTTTGAGATACTTGGTCTATACTTCTTTGTGTGATGGTGGGCACAATTGTGGTACTCATAGGTGTGGATGAAGAGGGGTGTCCCTGAAATGTCGAAGTGGTTGTGGAATAATGAAGTTCAAGCAGTGTGTGTAGCTATTTTGGAGCTTTAGGAAAAGGAGGAGCACAAAAAGTAGGTGTCTAAGTGGTTGTTGGAGGTGGAGGATTAGTGTCAAGGGTACCTACAAGTGTACTACTATCAAATGATGAAGTATGACCAAAGTCTTTAGCAAGGCTAGTTGCAAGACTAGGAAAAGATGTTTGATTTAGTCCCAATGATGGAGTTGTTAAACCTTGTTTTCCATAGAAAAATGACCCCTTGTCATTTTTATGGCCTTTTAGGTTTTGTTTCATGGTGCTGGAACTATGTTGCTTTCATTTTATGTTGTAACATTGCTTAAACATGCTTATTTAGGTACTAAAATTCAAAGAATGACTTCTTGTGAAGGTTTTGTGAAGTGTTGTAAGACATTTCTACATTCTTCTAGATTCTATTTAATGAAATTTACCTAAAAATCACCTTTTTACTAATCAAAAAGTCCTATTTTGAAGTGTTGTAAAGTCTTGTAACAAGCTTTCAAGTTCTTCTAGGCATATTTTCACTATTTACACCCTTCTCATGCTTTATTTGGTCTCTTTATGCCCTCATAAGTTGTAATTAAGTGTATTTTTGAATGTTATAATGATAAATAACATTATATACAACATATTTCCTGACACATGTTTTTAGGTCCTAGGTGAGACCCATTTGCCATGGGTGGCAAATGAGTCCCCCTTGGCCCCAAATTCAAAATATTTCAAATTTCCTTTTGGGATTTTATTCAAAATCACTTGATGTCAGCTTGTGATGAGGTATGAATGGATACTAAGGCACAAGAATTATATAAATAAGTGTTTTTCATCTCATTTTACATCCTCCAACATTCACATATCATATTGAAGCAATCTAAAAAATTCAAGCATTTTACATCAACAATTCAAGCACTATTCAAGCACTTTGAAGCAGCCATTGGCATTGCTTCAGAATTGCATCATCAAAGGTTAGGTAAGTTGATAGAATTTTCATGTTATTAGTTTATCTTTCTCTTTCATTTCATTATCTTTTCAAGGGTTTAATTACCAAAAGTGGGGTTTGACCAAGGCAAACCTCTATTCACTAACCCTCAATCATTTTTCCCCTATTACATATTTTTTTGCAGCTCTTTGTATGTATATTTGACAGGTTATTAGGTGTTGAAGAATGATTTCCAAGTCATCTAGGTGCTTCAAGTCAACTTGAGTCAAATTCAAGCTTGGAGAGAGTTGTTTGTCCATTTTATGCAGAACTGACATCGATAACCCGACAAGCAGACATTTCTAGATTTGGTGTTGCAGAGTTGTCTCCTAATTTTTTTAGAAATTTGGGAGAGGATTGATTTGCCACCTATGGAAAATGAGTCCCACCTTAGGACTGCAAATCTAAATTTTGTCAGATTCTAGATCCCAATAGACAGAAACTAGCTCCCAACACTTTTTCACTAGGAGGACTAATTCGCCACCCTGGGCGAATGAGTCCCCTTGTGAAAATTTAGTAATTTCCATCAGCATTCAGAACACTCTAGAATCATCACAATTCATCCAGGTGCACTCAGATTCATCCTTGTACTTTCTGTTTTGCATTATTTCTTCATTTACATAGTTGTTTGCATATCATGATGTGTTTTCAAACATAGTTGTCATTGCACTTTTGCATTCATTTTCAGTCATTCAGATTAGTCAATTGCATTTATTTAAGTTCATTTACATTAAACAACATTGCATACATCCTAATTTGAGTGAATCATTAGCACTTTTGGCCCTATCTCTCTCCTTTTAGGTGAAAAACCCTAGAAGTGCAAGAGTAGTCCATAGGGTCCCAAAAATCTATGTTTCACCTTGTGTTAAATTCTATGCCACAAAGGAGGGGAAATTGGAGCTACATTTTCAAAGGCTTGATGTTCCATAATTTCCTCCCTACTGAGCTCAAATGGGTTGTTCGTGATATCTTCTATCTCATATGGTTCTGAAGGAGACGAGGGTTGTTGTGATGGGGTAACTTAACTTCTAGGATCAAATTCTAAAGGATTTGGATCACTTGAGGTAAATGTAACTTTTATTTTCTCCATGATTCTCTTGTGTTGTGATCTTGTTTTTACCATAAATTTTGTGTCACCTATGGGAGAGTTGTGTTGAGTTTTGTAATTTTTTAACTCTCTAGTTGACTCAAATCTAGGTAAAAGGGACACTCTAAGTCTTTTTGGAGCAATGATGATAGTGGGGGATGAAAATATGGGTGATGTGGGAAGTTCTCTTTGAAAACATTTTGGAACAACACTTTTGAGTTAAAATTTTGATGTTTTGATGTTGGGATAAAGGATGTTTATGAACTTGTAAATCTTCAGGGTATACTCATGACCTTCAAGATAGACTAGTTCAAAGATGATAACTAACTTGTCTAAATGCATTGAAAAGGATGCATTTCACATACAAAATAAGAAAGTGAGATAGTTGGTTGGTTTGATTTGATTTTTAAGTCACAAAGTGTTGGTGTACTTGAAATTTTGCAAAGTTGGATGAAGTGAAAGATGAATTTTGATGAAGGGGTGACTGAAATGTTTGAACCAATGTTGACTTTAAAGTGAACCTTTGTTTTGACAAGACCAAGGTAGTGATAATGATGCTAGAACTCTAAAATTTTCAAATCCTAAAGCACCAATGTTGATTTATATGAGAGGATGGATGGGGATGTTTAGACCTATTCAGATCCTCCTAGCTCGAGCATAAAATTTTCTTAACAAGTAGTAGCGATTGCGATAAAGTATTGAATCCCACTTCCTACTAAACTATGCACTATGATATCTACATTTGCAATGATAGGATGGAGATATTCCCCTATGTATTTTGATTATTCAATGGATCATTTAGAGGAGTTTAGTATCGTGAAAAAGACCAGGATTTTGACTCCAAAAGAATGCATATAATTTTGGACTGTACCTTGAAGTGTGTCTATAAAATTTTTCTACTAACCTATCTCTATTCTTGTGAAGTTTTAAAAGATGTTTCTTGAGAGATTTTGGAGTGAGATGTCTAAGTATAAAATGAGGACCTGTAGACCTTACTTTAGGGATCCTGACTTTGCGTGAGATCATGTAGAAACATTTCAAGTTTATGGAAGGAAGGAAGATATTTATTGCCACATGGGAGGTGGTAATGTGGGCCTTCCAGCCTCAACATCAGCTTGTTCCTCTTCTTCATCTAAAATGGTTGCTACATTTCTCCACTGGGTATTTGTTTCCTTTGTTTCAAAAGTGAAGCTTCTCAAACTGCTAATGAGATTGGTTTGTTCTCCGTTAATGAGTTCAAAGTTTGGTTGAATTATAGCACTTGGAAGATTAGGTTGTTCAATGGGAGAAATCAGTCTCCAAATTATAGTCATGTGGGGTTCATTTGTCAATTTATCTTGCTTAATGAATTGATTTTACAAACACTTGTCTTGATTATGTTTCCAAACTAGATGTTTATGCCAAAAACATCAGAACTTTCATAATGTCAATTTCATGAAAATCATGAGATTAAAGCCATAATTTCCTATGTTGTCTTTGGGAAAATATGGATTTGAGATTAATGTCAAGATATTTAGAAATCGCTAAGAATAAACCCTTAGGACAATCAGTAATATCAAGGCTAACTCAAGAAGTCCATATTTAACCAAAGTGTTTGAAATTTTGAGGATGGTAGTGAATTTTTGTTTTTGTATTGTTTTGAAACCAAGAAAAGTGTTAAATTGACTCACAATAATTACAATTATAAGCTAGAAATGGCTATATTTGTTGAGTCCCCACTAGGCTTTCTCCAAACACTAAACAATGCATGAATAGTTAGAGATTTGGTGACACTGGCTCCCCTCCACAACACACACTTCTTGGGACTACCAAATCTCAAAATCCTTAAAATAAAAAGATCAAAAGGATTTTTTCTATTTCTACAATTGAATAGTATGAATGTGGGGCGACTTTAGAATGACCGTTCTTGCACCAACAAATATTAAGGATTTTTGGATTCTAAACAAGGGTTTGTAATAAGGGCTTCTAGTTTAGGGGGTGCAATGATAAACTCCATCAAGAGGTATCCAAAACCTTAGAACAATGGCTTTACACGTCATAAAGATATTGGGGGAAAGCTATCATGTACCACTTCCCATTGATCACAACTTTCATTGCAACCACACATTTACATCGCGGTTTGGAAGAGCTTGGCATTAGCTCATTACTGCTTGGGTCGTTCCCTTGGGGTGAGTACCTTTTCCCACCAAGGAAATCCCTCTAAAGATAAACAATAGTGAGGAAGTACATTCATAGTTCGATCATCTTCGTTTGTAAGAACAAAGAGAGAACACACACTATGCCTTTTTCTCACACTCGCAAGGGGTTTTCATTTTTATCCAAATTAAAAGATGTAGGTGATTTTGCAAAGTGTTAAGGAATGTTTCTATTTCTCAAGATCACCAAATGGTGTGAGATAATTGCATACACATCCACTAACGACATTGAAAATCACAAAACATAGCAAACAGTTGTAAATTTTAACCCTTCAAAGTAGTGATGAGTTCATTTTAAGGACAAAATGAAATATGAAGTTGCCTTGTTCAATTTTAAGCCCAAAGTAAAATGATGATCTATGAACATTCAATTTTATCCAACTTTGAGCATTCATTTTAAACCAAAAAAAATAATGAAAATGAGTTTTAAGCCCAATTAAAATCTAGTTGGTCCTAAGATTGTAAGTTTTAAGCCCAATGAAAAATTAGTTGTCCTTGTGATCAGGAGTAAAAGTAGTCCCGAAAATGAGTAGCAATAAAAGACATGCAAGAAACCACCAAAACACCTAACACCTCAAGATAGGGAAAAAATTTAAACTCAAGAAAATAGATAGAACAATAATACCTTGTTAAGCTGCTCCTTTGGTTGGCCCTTGGATTGTTGACGTGATGTATGTTCCTATTGATGATAAAAGATGTATGAATGAGATGCAATATGGATGAAAAATGGATGAAAATGCTATGATGAATGCAAGGAATGCAAATTTTTGGCTAAGTATGGCTCAAATGAAAATTTTACAAGAGTTTGGTTAGCACAATGATCAACCCCCTAAATGAGAGAAAAGAGGGGGTTTTATAGAAGAAATTGAATTCTCTAGAGAATTCAATAGTTGAGATTCATACAACAAGGTCAAGATGAAGAGCTATGGTGAGTTGAGGATTCACAAGCCTTCACATTTTGACATGTGGAATGTGAGATGACTTAGGGATGGTGATGTGTAAATGAGGTGGAAGGAGGGTACATGATGTGGAAGAAGGACAAGTACTTTGCAAGTACATTGGGGAATGAGAAGATTTCCTCAAAAAGGAACTTCTTGTCCCCAAGTGGGAATGAAAGTGACTTTTGAGGAATTTTATAATTCCTCAAAAATCTCTATGGGAAAAAGGAAAACAGTTGGAGAAATAAATGTGAATTAAAAATTCACATACTTGCAAGAATCTCATGGACAAGACAAGGTTCCAAAAAGGGAAGCCTTTGTCCACATGTGACTTGATGTGACAAGTCAAAAGATTCTAGAAGATGCATGGGAAGAGGAGATTCTAGGAGGAATAAATGTGAATTTAAAATTCACATGGGAAAGAGGGTCAATACCAAGAAAGGAAAATGAAAAGGTTGACTAAAAAAGCATACTAAATGTGGCTAATGACCTTGATTAAGGTTGTGCAAACACATGATTAAGATAATTAACTAAAGATTAGAAGCAAGTGGAAAATGTTGGAGGATGTGACACATCCTAACCATAAAGTAATTAAATTAATTATGATTAGAAGAGGGTTAGATGGCTAAGAGGAATTAGAGACCAACTTTCAAAAGTTGGAGGATGTGACAATGAGAGAGAAAAAGAAGAATTAAAAAATTGGCTTAAATTCAAAGAGGTTACATGAATAAATTAAATAAAGTGGTATATAATTTATTTAATTTAAAGAGTCCAAGAAGGTAAAAGTATTTAATTATTAAATTAAATGCTTTAGGAACCTTATGCAAATGATGAAATATTAATTAAATGAATGATTTAATTAATACTGACAAATTAGATGAGTAAAGGGATAAATAAGGAGATGCCTTTGACCATATGGAAGTGGTCAAATTTGGATGTCTACAGTCCTAAACCATAAAGGAGAAAGCATGAACGTTGGGTTATAATTGCCCCAAAGCATTAAATGCTTGTTACAATTATATAATTCAAGATAGAAAAGACTTTCTTCACTTTAGCTCCATGTCTTTGCACCTACAAAAACCCTGTTAGTCTAACAACTACAACACAATCATAAATACATCAGTGGTCAAATAAATCAAAGAAATTACATCACATGTTGAAAAAGCAAGCATAAAATTTCTTACCCTAGCTGGGCGTCATTGTACATGGTAGCATTGCAATTTGAAGTATGGGCATCGCTCTGGTGAAAATAGGCACTATTTGCAGCAAAAATAGTGAGGACAATAGCATCAAGATTTGGTCTGACATTGCTTCTTGTAGTAGTGTTGCAGTTTTAAATTTTTTGGCATCGCTTTGGTGAAGTTTTGACGTCCTCGTTAGAACTTTTCAATACCTCCAGATTATATCAGCATCACCAGATTTAAATCAACACTGGTGCATTAATTCGGCATCGGGATCTCAAATTGTGATGGTGTCGCTATAGGGCAACACTCTTTAAATAGTGTCACTATTTGTAGTTTGGCATCACTGTATCTTGCAAAACAACAAACAAACATAATTCAAGCTAAAAAATGTTAATGGTTTTCCCTCCTAGCACCAGAATGTGAGATGAGGATCGTTAGTTTGGATCGATTACACTTAATCCATGATGAATTGAAGCATAATTTACCCAAATAAATGTACATCTACCAAACAAGATCATTCAAATTAGAAAATTAAACTAAGCATTTAATTGAAACTAAAAGTCACAACCTACAAGAACAGTTAAATTCCTACTCTAACCCATTTGAAACTTATCCCTTTTTGGAATTGGTGTTGTGTTGATGTGAAACAACGACCCTTTCCCAATCCCATGATTAATGAGCTTGTTTGAGTTGATTCTATGGAAGAGAATCGATGAAACCATTGTGAGTATTGTATGAAAACCTAGTTTATGCTAAAAATGAACATGATGCAAGCTAAGTTACCATTATTTTATGCTACAAATGATCTAATTATGCTATTGCTAAGCTAATCTAAGCTAATTCTAAGCTAGAAGATGAAAACCCTAATTCATATACAAACTAAGATGGATGCATGGAAGCCATTAATGGATGCTCTAAGCTATTATGTAATTAAAATTAACTAAAACAAGTTAAAAGTGAGTAAAAGATGAGTGTGCATGCAAGTAAGTTCAACAACATAAGTTTGCAATTGAAAGATGGATCCATTTGTCTCCAAATAGTGTTCTATTTATAGGAAAGAAAACGAGGAATGAAGGGTTGAGATCAAAAATATTAATCAACGGTCAAAGATGAAGGAGATGAGAGGCATGGATCATGTATTCTCATCAACAGATGAGAATGCGTGATGAGATTTTAATGAAGTGTTCACACTTGCCTCAAACAAGCACACTTTTGACTTGGTCACATAGGTCAAAGGTGACTTGTTCAAAAGGTTGAAGGTTAAAACTTGCTTAAGAAGCCAAATGAAAATATCCCTTTTTCAAATTATGATGAAGGAATAGGAATATTCTTTTGGAATATTCATTTGGGTGAGGAAAAAGGCATTTTGAAAATTAACATAAAGTTTTAATTGTGCAAAAAGGGGATAGGGAATATTCTAAGGGATTATTCCCCTTTTAGAGGAAAATTAGTTTAATTGCTAATTAAACAAGGTTTAATCATGCAATTAGGGGATTTGAAGAATTAAAGGGATATTCATTAAATTAATTAATTTAATGAATGGAGAAAGGTGATATGATAATTAAATAACTTAGGGTTATTTAATTAAATAAGATGACTTAGGGAATTAAATTAAATATTTTGATTTATTTAATTTAATAGGATGAAATGTTAGCATGAAGGGGGATGAATTAACCTGATTAAATTAATTAGGCTAATGGATGAAAATGATGCAATTAATTAAATAGCTAGGCTAATTTAATTAATTAAGCAAAAAGAGGATGGTTTAAAGAAGAAATGATGTTAATAAACCTATTTCGAGTGTATGATATCATTCGGGACATTTTTTAGTGTCTACAGGTATGTACCTATAACCATACCAAAATTTATACTCCCTAATAACTTTGATAAGGTGCCACACATGATGAACACAAGGCAAGCAAGCTATTTTATGCTAGACACTCGTGAAATAAAGGCACCACAAAGCAAGTTGTGTTATGCTTAGTGGCCAAGAATTTTTTTTCAGGATAGTCAAAGGGGTTTTTCTTAGTTCATGAAAGGTCTCACTTTAGGGAACACCACACTTGATATCACCATCAAGAGAGGACTAGCCAAGAGATAAAAGATTCACACCTTAGGGAATGCAAGCCATAACATTATCACTAAGAGGAATGTCATATACCAAGAAAGGTCACACTCTTGAAGGACATCAATCCAAATGTCACCAATAAGAAGACACATCATGTGAAATAAGAAAACCACACTTTGAGTAAGGTCATGTGATCAAGAAAGCAACAAAAGGGAGGTTTAATTCCCCCCAATTTAAAGAAATTGCTAAACACCATGCCATGAGCAGTTACTTTAAAGTAGAAGATGATAAATGCAAATTGATAAAGAGATGTATGAAAGATTATTTGGAAAGCCCTATGCCAAACATATGTTTCCAAATAGAGTTACATCATGAAAAGGAAGTTTCACCCCATATGTAATCATAAGATAACACATAAGGGATCCATGGATTTGGGGTCAACGTATATTTTTACTATAGTGATATAATCAAGCTTAGAATCATTATCATTCCCTAAATAACTCATGGAACAATGAGCACAAAGGAAGAATGACACATAGAGAGTGAAAACAAAGGTGAAGCATTTTGGGTCAACATGGAAGAGACCTAAAAGTCTTGATGCTTTACATCATCCCAAAAAGGGAAACACAAGAAAAAAGAAAAGATAATGATTACAACATAGAGAAGAATGAAGATATAAAGAGAAGAGTGTCACAATAGTTTTGTTTCCTTTACATCCTTGCACCAACAGAGTGACAAGGTTCATCCAAAGTAGGCTTACAAACATAAGGACACGCCAAGTAGTATAGTATGAGAGATCACATTAAATGTACATGCAATCACACAAATAACATGACGACATAAAGCTAGTATGACACATGAGAGCCAACCTAAAGCAAGTTTCCCACATCCTAATCTTGTTCATCGTATACGGTTCAGGAAGATGAATAGACGAAGGGGAAACAACAAGTTTCATACTAGGAAAATCACTAGGTTCAACACATGGTGATGCACTCTTGTTAGGAGGATCAGCACGGTTGTTCTCATCTAAGCTCATAGAAGAGAAAAAAATTAAATTCAACTCATTATGCACTTCCTCATCAATTTTAACAATCTCATCATCATCATCTAAGTTAATCACAATAGCTCCAGGTCTAATGATAAAATCCATAGAGTTTCATGTTGTTATTGCATCGAAGGTGGAGAATCATCATGCTTTGCTTTAGTTAGATTTTGATCTTGGTTTGTTGGTTTGTTCTCTTCTTTTAACTTATGAGGAATAGCATGATGTCTACACCTACGCTCCTTAGAATTTCAATTTCTTTTTTCACAATTTTCAGGTTATGATTGTGTAGGAGCAGGTATATCAACCATAGTTTTCCTTTTTTCCTGCAAGGGAGGAACGAAAGGAACCATCGAGCGTTGGTCAACCAATTTCTC
This sequence comes from Sequoia sempervirens, assembly GCA_007258455.2. Classification (NCBI taxonomy): domain Eukaryota; kingdom Viridiplantae; phylum Streptophyta; class Pinopsida; order Cupressales; family Cupressaceae; genus Sequoia; species Sequoia sempervirens. The sequence goes on from VDFB02379711.1 coordinate 91,343,998, forward strand.
TTTAGGATTATAAACTTGTTTGATCATAGGAGGAAAAATGAGAATTGTATGGTTATCTCTTGGTCTCTTATAGGAAATAGGTGGAGGATTTTTCACTAATTCATCATGGTTACTTAGAAGGGATTTTTGGTTCAATCATGGTTTCATCAATGATAGGAGGCTTAATCATAGGTTGAGGGATATTGCTAAGAGATAATTTTGCTATGAACTTTGCATTGAAATTTTAGTAAGATTTGAAAAAAATTCCTCACAAGGATTAATAGGTTCCATAGGTTTGGCACAAAAGGAAATCCAATGAGAAATTCCCATAGGAAGACAAAGGATTAAAACCACTATGATGCACATTAAAGATTTCATTACCAAATGGAAATTTTAAGCAATTATGCACTACCAACGAGATGATATCCATGGAGCATAGCCATGGGTAGCCTAGCTTCACATGGAATTGGTCTAATGACGAGATGATAGAGAATGAGAAATTTAATTGCTTTGGTCCAACTTTTAAGGGGAGAGTGATCAAACCTATCGTAGGGTAAGAAAAACCATTATGTGTTTTGATCCATGCTTTTGATTTTTCATAAGAGTCTTGATAAATTTCATGCACAAATAAGAAATTCTTGGTGATCACATTCTCTACACACATGGGATCAATTAATGTCCCATTGCTAGGCATGTCATTGATTCTTTCGGCTATGTAAAGAGGACCATTGAGTGTGTGATACCTTGATATCTATCCTACTCTAAATGTGCACAAAATAACTCAAAATACGAATGACAAAAGACCAAGGACACCTCAAGATTAGCCAAAAGAGAGTGACAAAACAATAAGGAAAATAGATAACGTAAGACACAAATGGCTTTACCTTCCTTGTTGTTGATACCCCTTTGATTGGCCCTTGCTTAGAATGGGATGTGTGCTCCTTGATGGCTCTTGATGTGGCTAAAATAGAGGATCTTACTATGTGCTTGGATGTAAATGCAAGTGAATGTAATTGAAAATTGGATGAGTGCACAAAATGGCAGCATGTAGTTGCAAAATGACTAAGTGTTCTTTATGCCCTTGAGGAGGGGGTATTTATAGAGAAACTTGAATTCTCTAGAGAATTCAATGGTCAAGATTGATCCAACAAGGTCAAGATGAAGGGCTATGGTGGGTTGAGAACCCACAAGCCCTCACATCTTGACATGTGAAGGTGAAGTGGCCAAGGGATATGAGATGGAGATGAGTTGTCAAAAAGGTACATGAGGTGGAGGAAGGACATGCCTTGGGAATGAAAGATTCCTTGGAGGAATAAATGTGAATTAAAAATTCACATGCTTGGGAGAATCTAGTGGATAAGAGAGAGTCTCCAAAAGGTGGGAGTTTGTCACATGTGACTTGATGTGACAAGTCAAATATTCTAGAAGGTGCATGGGAAAAGGGGATTCTAGAAGGAATAAAATGTGAATTAAAAATTCACATGGGGAAGAGAGGAGCCTAGGGTGAATAAAAAGGAATTAAAAATTTCTTGGGAGATGGGGAGAGTTGACTAAGGTACTAATTAGGTTTAACTAATTAGTAATTAGAGGATAATTAGGGGTTAATATGGATTAAAAGCCAACTTGCAAAAGTTGGAGGATGTGACACATCCTAATCAAGGATTAGGCATGTGCACATCCTTAATGAAGAGATTAGGAAATGGATTAGGATTAGATGAAAATGACATGAGAGGAATTAAATAAATGTAATATTTATTTAATTTATTTGATGAAAAGGGGATTAAGGAGGGTAAGGTATTTAATTATTAATTAAATACCTTAGGGATTTAATTATTAATTAAATACCTTAGGGATTTAATTATTAATTAAATACCTTAGGGATTTGGCAGAGTTAAGGATATTAATTAAATAATAGTAATATTACTTAATTAACTCGGATAAGAGGATGTTTAGACGAAAAGTGATAAATTTGGATAAATTAAGTGTCCAAATTTGGATGTCTATAGGGTGCATGTTTAATTATATCATTTTGTGAGAAAGAAATATCAAGAGACATTTTGGTTTGACCCTTACGAGGTTGAACATCAAAAAAGTTGACCATACTCATGTTATTATTATCTTTTGAATGCAAATTTTATTTTTGAATAATGCCCTTGTTTTGACCAATAAAGTTGAATGCAAATAATTTTAGAAAATTGCAATTCCAGAAACTGAAATTAAGATCTACAATTAGCTAGAAATAAAACAAATAGAGATAGATTTATGCCCATAAATTTGGAAAATGACCTGTATAAGGATAGACTCTCCCTAGGGCGAATCAGTCCTTACATAGGGTTTTGAAAAATTAAGTTCTGAGTTTTTGAGTTGATGTTTAAGGTTGTTGTTTCATGTTGTAAATAAATACTTTCAGTTATAGATTTCTAGATTTTTATGTTTAGATCAAATTGTAATTTGATGGAAAATGAAAAGCAAAATGAAAAAATTCTACATGCAATTTTATTTTAATTTTCTGATGTTTAAATGAATGAAAAACACTAATATGTAGATTACTATGGAAAGTGAATGCAATATGTATGCAAATTTTTGGCTTTTTGAGGTTTTAAAAACCCTAAATGAAATACAAATTAATGCAATTTTGAAAACGCTAAATGAGATGCAATGCAAACTAATGCAAATTGAAAGACTACCAAATCAAAAAGCTTATAATGTAAGAATGTTGGGTTCACTAGAATGAAACATAGAAAAAAAAGAGAGGTAAGGTGTGACGTAGGGTCATCAAAATGAAATGGTGATCTAGGAAACCCTCACTTTTCCTAGTTTCATTAGAAAAAGAGATCTCCCAAGGATAGAATTGATTTTCAACCTTGAGGTGAATTAACCCTATTGGGAAGGATCTGTTATTTTCTTATGACATAAATGGCTGAAACGCACTTTTGGGAGATAAAATTAAATTCCTTAATAAACTCAATTATGTGACCTAAAACTTGAATTACAAAGTATTATGATAGCACAAACAAAAAATAGTAACTTTTAGGTAGATATGAGAAGGGTAGAATGCTATGTACTTGGCTCCAAAAGTGGGTTTTGAACAATACTAAAGGAAAAACTTTCCCTAGGGTGAATGGGTCTCTGCACAAGGGTCCAAAATATAATTTCACAGTCCTTCCATCCCAAATTTAGGCTTATGATTTCTCTGGATTTCACTATCAAAAATTCAAAAATAAAATTTGTAGGTGAGTTTTCGTGGCTTGACAATTTTGATGACAACTTTGAAAACTTTGTAAAATTTCTCTTTTGGAAGATTTTTAGTCCTTCACCCGCAAATATGCACATACAAAGAGAGGGAAAAATGTTTGTTTTTGGGTGATAAGAGTTTGCATAATTGGTCAAACCATGGTTTGGTAATTAATCCTTAATGATAAAATAATAATAAATGAAAGGAATTTGATGAATGGACAATGCTATGTCAGGACTCACCAAACCCTTAATGCCCGCCCTTAGAGGAATAAAGTCCAACACATCTCTCTAAGGATTGGATATTACTTGAATTGGCTTGAAGGATTGCTTCATTTGATGCTTAAATGCTTAAAACCTACTAAAACATAGAAAAATAGAGGGAGATCCACAATAAAGGGATGCTAACCCTCTATTCTTCCTCTCATTTCATTAGGAAACTAGATCCCTCAACCATGCGACTATCAACCCTTAGGTGAATCAACTCAGTTGAGGAATCTAATGGGTTCCTAAACCCCATTTGAGTAATTAAATTTTGAAATAAATTTAAATAACATGAAGGAATGATGAATGAACAAATGAATGTAACAAATCACCAAACCTTGTTGAATAGTAGGAGTGTAGATTTAGAACAAGTGTATGAATTGGCCTCAATGGATGTAGATCTTGATCATGAAACTTGATATGGATTTGATGTTAAAAGATGCAAGACAACTGAGAGGGGGGTGAATCAGTTGTCACAAAATTCCAACTTAAACTTCAACACATATCAATTTCATAATCATACTATTTTGTTATTAAACATGAGCATGAGATACAAAAAATAGAAAGTAAAATAACACACTAAACACCAAATTTTATGTGGAAAACCCAAGGAGGGAAAAACCACGGTGAGGATTAACTCACAATATAAAGTAGTTCTAGAACTAAATATATAAGGCTCACTGCCCTAAAAGGACTCACTATCTAGATACAAAAGCTCACTACTTACAGGGAGGCTCATTGCCCATAAAAGGATTTACAAAAAAAAATTAGGCTTCACATCCAAAATGAACTGAGAATAATGCACCTAACAAGTGCTGATACAGTTCCGATGATGCTCAATACAATGACTTTTCACACTTCATTATTTTCACTCACTTTCACATTTACTGCTACCTCATCAATCACACCTTTAATCTTCAACCCTATCTAAAATATATACTTGATTCATCCACAAGCATCAATTAGGTCGGCCTAATTAGATGCACTTCATATTTACCAAAAAATACCAAGTTTCAGCTCCAAGTATTCACAAAATATTTCCAAAAAGAAATTCAAACATCCAACACGCTACATCATGTCGGTATAGACCTAAGATAGGTCGCACACGCATCCACATATAAAAATTAAACCACCATATCACAATTAACCCAAGAAGTCGACCAAGAATAGACTTTAATGCAAAAAGAAACCAACAAAATAATGCCACTATCTCGTAGGAGCACCAGAGCACATACTATTCTGAATGTGCATACCTTCAACAACCATAAACAATTTTCCAAAACCACAAGTAGTAACTTTTAATTGCAGAGGAATGCAAACAAGAATACTAGAGAGTGCAACTCGAATACCAGTTCAGATACTAGACAAAAATACCAGATCAGGCACTACGTTAGACTTGTAGCCACAACATGGTGACATCGATGACAACAAAAAAGTGTAGAGCCATTCATTCTTCTCCATTCTTGCAATAATATCCCCCTTTGTCATTGATGGCAACATGTGCCAAAAAAAATGTTCTTCCTCCAATCTCTCCCACCTTCCAAAAACTCTCCAACTCCAATCTCTCCCCCTTTTACATCAATGGCATAGGGTGACCACAAGATGTAAACATGGTGACATCAAAATTTACAAAAAAATTCTAATTCTTCAAAAATTTTCAGCCACCCAAAAAATTTTCAAACAAGAATTCAGTTAACTTTATTTTGTTTAGATTCCTTTTCCTCTTACTTTTCTTCTTTTCTAAAACAACGTAAATTGAACATTCAAGATTCAAGTAAAAATGACACTCTTCACCTGAAACATTTTCATTCACCTTTCTTTTATAACTAGACACAACTTCTTCTAGTTGAATGTAGCTGAATCCATTCGTGTGCAAATGCTTTCCATTAAGCCCAACAGAGTAAAAGAAGATGACTAATATGTACACTATTTTTCAACAACTTCTACATTAGTAAGTATTCCAGAAAGATGGTCTAACTGGACCTCAAAAATCTCCTTAAGGAGCCAGAAAGTCTTCACCATATCATCTCTTTGTCTTTGTACAACAATTAGTTCAACTTGTAATTATCCAACTCTCAACCTTTGTTTCCCTTCTTTGTATGCAAAGATATCAAAGTTCTTTCCAATGTTGTTCACTTCAAATTCAATTGCTTCAATTCTACTTCTAAAATTATTTACTATAGTTGGCCACTAGAGACAATATTTGTGAATATTTGATATTTCTTTAATGCATTTGTTTGTTTCCACAATAAGTTCAGACAGTCTCAAATTTTCTTTAGTACATCTCTTTTCAACCAAGGCTTCAAACTTATGTCCTTTCAGACCTTCAAGTAACATTATTTCTTCAATAATTTCAACTAAATTTTTTAGTAGGGAGCCAAAGACACTTGTTACATCAATACTTTTTCAAAGTAGATAATTTACCAGAGCGTCATCAATTTTTTAGTTTTTCAACAAGAGGTTGCATTCCATATCTCACCAGTCTTCTTGACTTTTCCCTTAATCAACATAGTCTGGATGTCATCTGGAGCAGAGAATTTGGATCCAAGCAAAGATTATTTTTCCTTCTCTTCTGAATAGACAATGATATCTTCAGTTATAAATTTTCTTTTCTTTGATTCCAAAGGGGAATCACCAATATCAACTTCCAATTTTCTTTTATTGGAGGATGAACCCACTTCAAACTAACTCGGTGCTGACATACCAGAGCAAAGATTTGCTTTCAAGGATGTGAAATAAGATTTACACACACTTACATTATCTACCAACACTTCCAGGTACTTGTAGATTTGTTTCCCAATAGGAATACCAGATTCCCACACAACATTTTCTCTTCCTAGTAGGGAAATAAAAAAGTAAAACACCAAGCACACAAGCAAAGATTCAAACCGAAAGGGATAACCCTCAACCACCAACATATGGAAATTTTTAGAAAGATTCTCAAGCACTAGGCCACACAAATCAAAATTCCTATTCTCCTTAACCATCATATGTGCAATATAAACAACAATAGCCCATATCAAACCTTCACAATTTCTAAAATAGATTTTGTAAGAAACACCGTACGTAACATACCTTACAACCAAATCCTTGAGAGTGTTTATCAATAGGGATCGAGGGTCTTTACTTATGCTAGTCAATTCCTCCACATCTTTGTACTTCACAGTTTTCTTTCCAGGAAGATCCCCAATACTGCATAAGCCAGTAATCACTTCGATCACTTCCTTCAAGATTAAGTAGGGTTTGTCCAATACAATACTACCATTCCTGAAATGATTCAACAAGAACAAAATAAACTCTTTATCAGTAAACCACAAAAATTCTCCCCACAAATCCATACCTAGGGTTTTTATGCTCTGTAATTTGTTTTCGTTCAACCCTAGTTCCATTTCTTTCATCTTTCTATGATAAAATTCATCCAATTCAACTCCTTTCAGCTTCAGTGGAATGGTACCACTCAATTCTCTATCCATTTCTACACTTTCTTGAATTTGTTAATCAAAACCTCTTAGTTTTTCTTCTTCCCCTTTTGCAAACTAAGAAAAGATTCCAGATTACCCATGACAATTCCTTCAAATTTCCTTCAGAATTGTTTCAAGCTCACTTCAGGATCATTCTAGGGCACCTTTCAAGTTCTTCAAATGCACAATTAATCAAGAAGACTCATAAATTTCAACTTATACACCATCAAATTTACCCTAAAACACATTGAATGTGGCAAACATCAAAAAGTTGCTAAAAACATTCTCCCCAACATAGAAAACCCTAATTCGGTCTATAAATTTTCATGCCAACATGTTTTCCTCTGGTTCCTTTTCCAAAACCTCTGAATACTCATTTTCACATTCCATCCTCGTGCTAGCCTATGACATGCCATAAATTAGGGGGTTTTATAATTTTTCTGATGATGCTCCCATTAAGACCATGCGAGGTCTAATTACCGAATAAATCATCTGTATCAGATGAGGGCACAGACACATCAGTGGTTTCAAATTTTTCTTCTTCTTCCTCTTTCTTTTTCCATATCTTATTCATCTCTTGTTTCATCTCTTCTTTGGCAATCTTCTTTACCAGATTACCAGAGCAAACTACTTTCCTTTCTTACTTCTACAAACCTTTGAGATATGTCCAAGTTTATTACAATTATAGTAGACAACCCTTTTCTAATTATTCTGACCTCCATTACCTCTTGACCTACATTGATTTTCTCTATGTCCAAATTTGTTGCAGGTATAGCAGTATCCATTAAAGGATTGATTCATTTTGCCTCCATGAAACCTATTCATCATCACTCGGCTGATCATTCTCACCCGAGATCTGCATTCAGTAGCCTTATGTCTAATCTTCTTGCATGAAAAACATTGTCCAGAGAAAGAGCCAAGAAATTGATTCCGATTCATTCAACTCTTGCATTCTATTGCTTTGTGAGCATATTTATTACAGGAGAAACAAATACCATTGAAAGAGGGATACCTTTATGCATTAGGCTGTCTCACATGCTGTCTTCTTGCAAACTTCCTTGAATTTCTCTTCTGCTTCCCTTTGTCTTGAGTCATTTGATTTTCCTTAGAACTTTCACCTGCATCATTTCCCAAACCAACTTTGTCTTTACTTGATTTTTGTCCAACAAGTAATTCTCCAAGGTTATCAGAGCTAGATTTGAAATTGTTCTCACAAAGTTTTTCCTTCTCTAGTTCAATCCTTAGGTTTACTACCTCTTGTTCAAGTCTAGTGTATTCATCAGATTTATTCAGTACCATTGTATTCAAATATTATTCAATTATTTTCTTTTCTTCTACTAAAACTTTTAGTCCAATTATCTCTTGTTTCAATTGCTCACTTACTTCTCTGTGTCTTTCCTTGAATTTCTTCAGTTGTTCTTTCAGCTTCTGGACACATTCATTTGCTTCATCAAGATTCTCTTTCAAGTCTCTATTTTCTCTTTACACTTTGTCAAGATCCTCAAGAGTAGTTCAAAGATCTCCTTTATCATCCATCTAATCAACCTTCAGGATCCTCCTCAAGTAGTTAAGCTCTTCACCAAGAAACCAATGCTTTGATAAAATTGTTAAAAGATGCAGGACAACTAAGAGGGGGGGTTGAATTAGTTGTCACAAATTTCCAACTTAAACTTCAACACATATAAATTTCACAATCACACTCTTTTGTTATTAAGAATGAGCATGAGATACAGAAAATAGAAAGTAAAATAACACACTGAACACCTGATTTTACGTGGAAAAACTAAGGAGGGAAAAACCACAATGAGGATTAACTCACAATATAAATTAGTTCTAGAACTAAATATATAAGGCTCACTACCCTAAAAGGACTCACTATCTAGATACAAAAGCTCACTACCTACAAAAAGGATTTATAGAACAAAATTGGGCTTAGCAACCAAAATGAACTGAGAATAATGCACCTAACAAGTGCTGATACAGTTTTGGTGATGCTCAATACACTAACTTAACACACTTCATTATTTTCACTCACTTTTGCATTTAATGCTGCCTCATCAATCACACCTTTAATCTTCAACCCTATCCAATATATATACTTGATTCATCCACAAGCATTAATTAAGTCGAACTAATTAGATGCACTTCATATTTACCAAAAAATACTAAGTGTCGGCTCCAAGTATTCACAAAATATTTCCAAAAAGAAATTCAAACATCCAACATGCTACATCATGTCGGCATAGACCTAAGACAGGTCGCACATGCATTCGCATAGCAGAATTAATCCACCATATCAAAATTAACCCAAGAAGTTGGCCAAAAATAGAATTTAATGCAAAAAGCAACCAACTGAATAATGCCACTACGCCATAGGAGCACTAGAGCACATACTATTCTAAATGTGCATGCCTTCAGCAACCATAAACAATTTTCCAAAACCGCAAGTAGTAACTATCAATTGCAGAGGAATACATACAAGAATACCAAAGAGTGCAACTGGAATAACAGTTTAGATACTAGACAAAAATACTGGATCAAGCACTGACTTAGTCTTGTAGCCACAACATGGTGACATCAATGACAACACAAAACTGTAGAGATAGTCATTCTTTTCTGTTATTGCAACATTTGAATGCTTGAACTTGGATAATAAATGCTACATCAACATGTTAGCTCATAATCACACATGATGCATGAAGACCTTGACATGATGCTTGAATCTTGGATTGATGCTCCAAAATGCTTCATAATTAGCTCTTGAATGCTCTTGAATGCTTAAGTCTTGGAATAATGATTCTAGCTCTTAAGTGCTTGCTCTTAGATCTTCTTAGGTGAAATAATAATTTGAAACCTTAGTTATATAGGCAATCCATCTAATTTACCATTTATTAGATCTCAAATGTTGATATTTGAAAAAAATGAATTGAAAACCCTGATTGAACCCACTCAAAACCCAAAAATAACCCCAAAAGGGACCTATACACCCAAGGTGGTGTATGGGTCCCACCCTAGATTTTTTGGGGCGAGAGAATGTTAGGGGGTTGAAATATTAAATGCATTTATTGATTTTTTTGGGATTTCAATTGAAATAAGCCTTGGGATATGTAATAAAGGGTTTTAGTGGGCTATTAATGATGATTTAAAGGAAATGGATGCAAGGTACTAAAATAGGTCCAAGTAGAGTGTAAAATTGTACTATCTCCAAGAAGGGAGTATAAATTTTGACACTACACCCACATCACAATGTTAGCTCCAAAACATAATATGAACACACATGAACCTTGCCATGATGATATGATCTTGATTGTTATTGTAGATGACTGTTAAATTTCCTCTTCAATGCTCTTGGCAATAATATTTTCTCTTGTGAACTCTTGATAGTGTGTCTTAAGTTTGAATTGATAAAATAACTATGTATTTATAGGTGTTTATCTATTTTCCCAAAAATTAGATTCCACAAGCTGAAATTTGAAACTTGAATTCGAATCATTAAGGTACTCCCAAAAACATATTAAAAATTGGGTCTTGGCATTTAAAGAGTACACATTCGCCCTTGGGTGAATGGGTCCTGGGACCTAAATCCAAGACATAATTTCCAAGGTGTTTAAATTAATGTTATCATTTGTTTAATGTTGGCTTACCTTTTAGAAAACTAAAATAATAAGGATTAGGAATGCATAATTTAGGTCATTATAAGCTTAAGTAAGTCTAGTTAATTAAGGGGATGCAAACATTGTGTGAAAATGTTTAAGGTGTACATTTTCCTACACTAGAAATGCATATAAATGTAAGTTCATTTATGTGTTGTATAGATGGTGTGTGTGCTATAGAAAAAGTGAGTTGTGAATTCCTAAGTAAAGTATGCAAATGTGATGAGAAGAAGAGTTGAGTGTGTGTAAGTGTTGAGAAATATGAAGTATGTTAAGTCAGTATATTGAGCTTTAGTGGAATTGTCTCCAACATATTGCAAATGCATTGTATAAGTTCAAATATTGGCAGTGAGCCACCCCTTCTTCTTTCTTTCTTACTCTCTAGATAGTGAGTGCTCCAAATAGTGATTCCACCTAGCAGTGAGCCTTCCTATAATATGTTGTAACTAGTTATAATATATTATGATCTAATCCTCACCATGACTTTTCCCTTCTCGGGTTTTCCACATAAATTTGGTGTTCTAGTGTTGTGTGATGTGATACATGTTTTAATTTCTTCTTTTCATTTCTACAAATTGGATGAAATTTTTTCAATACATGCTTAAGTTGTTTAAAAAATTACTAATTCACTCCCCTCTTAGTATTTTGGGTGTTCAACATTACTTTCACCAAATCAGAACCTCCTAGCCCACACAATATAGTTTTTTTATCCTTTCCATTATTCTCATAGGTCCTAATCTTTGTCAAATTAGTTGGAGGAGTAGCAAGAATAGTATAACCATCCTTGAAAAAATTCCAAACACCAAACCCTCTAGAGAGGACATATAGGTTTGCATCCTGAAATACCATAAAGTGAAATTTGTTCCATCAAACCTAGGTTCCTTGTGAGACCCTTATTGTGCCATCCCAAATCTTGCTCAAGTTATTAACTTCTTCAAGGAGCTTGTCTCTAATAATAATTATTGAAAATACACCAAAATAATGAGAAGGGGGGGTGAATCAATATTCTAACAAATCTCAAACCCTTTCGAATAAATAGATACTTCAAAAACTATCACATAAACATGAAAATGAAAGATGAAACACAATTCACAACACAACACAACACTAGATATACGTGGAAAAATCCATAGGGAAAAAACCTCGTGATAAAATCTACTAGGAGCTACTATCCTAATGCAGCTTCACAATATGAGAAACAATTAAAAATTTGTTTTAGGGCTACAACCCAAGGAATCTACTACTCCCTATTTTTTTTTTCAGGGTCACTCCCAAGGAAGCTACTACTCCCTTATTACACAAGTTGTTTTAGGGATACAACCTAAGGAAGCTACAACTCCCCGAATTGAGCAAACACTTAGGAAAGATTTAGAATGATAGTCCTTCCACTATTTGAAACTAACAATTAATCTCAATCCTTTTCATGATTGCAATTCTACATTGTCTCTTTTTCAAATGTCTTCTTTGCTACCTACTAGCTTACTACTTTCAACATTCAAGAAGATCTTCCTTTCGCTCACTACCTCCAACAAATAATTAAGATCACTTCTTCACTACCCTTTGGTCACAAAGATATGATTAAATTGAAACCAAATATGATCTACCATTTCTCCTCCTTCTCTTTTAGTTGCTTACACAATTATCATAATGCATCACACCACACACACCCCAATCTAGATCAACTAGGTTTGTAATATATACATGATATTACATTGATTACATCTCATATGTCGTCCAACAACAAAAAATATTAAATTTGAAAGTTGGCCAAATATAAAACAATCAACATGAAATGTGTAGAGGCTAAGACCAAAAAACTACATGCAATACGAAGTAGAGGAACATGCCTTGTAGATCCCAACACATGATTGACCTAGTCCTAAACAATCTTCACATGTTTCATGTTCTATGAACATGATCTACACGGTTTGAAAATCCAAATTAGGTTGGCCCTAAGTAGAAAACATGTAACTTGTAGTATGTAGTCCTTCACATCATTGGTGGTACACATGAATGATAAAGAATTACTTCTACTTATCCCAGATGGGTCGACACCTTAAAATACTCCATCAACTCCACTCACACTTGAACTTGTGGAGCACATCATCAACATGCCTTAGTTGGCCTCAACAGAGACATATCTGTAGTGACAAAATTGTACACTCTTGGAAATGGCACAATTCCTCACCTAATTTGGGAATAATTAATGGTAAAATGAGCCTAATGTCACCTTTAATCTAGTGTTGTAATTGTTGGCAGATGGTCAACACTCCCCTTAGGATTTGCGACATGGACTAACCACCTCCTGTGGATCCATTAACTCTAGCAGTTGTATCAGGTATTAATAGGTTGATCTTTTGGTGCAAAAAAAATTGTGGGGCCAACAATTGGTATTAGAGCCAAAGGTGCCAGGTTTGAATCCCCTTGGGTAATGCTGAGGGGGAGTTTGTTGGTAGATGGTCAGCGCTACCCTTAGGATTCACGACATGGACTAACTGCCTCCCATGGATCTGTTAACTTTGGTAGTTGTATCGGGCATTAATAGGTTAAAATTTTGGTGCAATGAAAACTGTGGGGCCAATAGTAATGTTTTGTACACATTCACATTGGATTCAAGGCATTTTAAAGCTAAATAAACCTAACTACATGTCCTAATTTAATGTTGTAAAGTGCATTTATTCACACCTTCACATTAAATTTAGGAGGATTGTAAATTAAATGGAAGTAATCTAGTGTTGTATTGTGTCAAACACTTTTACATTGGATTATGGGCTCTCTTCCATTTATGACCTTAATATCATCATTAATAGGCACCTAAGACCCTATATTATGCATCCTGAGGCCTATTTTAATCCAAAACTCAACATAGACATCAAATAAACTTAATTTCTCATCTCCTTGATACTTTCTCTCTCTAAATAGGACTTGTGGGACTCATATTCCATCTTGGGCATATGAATCCCACCCAGGTGGGACCCATATGCCCTAGATGGCGTATGAGTCCTATTTGGCCTATTTAAAAGGTTTTGGGTGAGAAAATTGGGTTTCAATTTCAAATTTCATGAATTTCAGCTTGTGGGATCCAATAAACGGGATATTAGATGGATTGCCTATATAAATGAGGTCTCAAATCATTATTTCAATAAGCATTCATGATATCAAGTCAAGCACTCAAAATTTAGGGATTCCAAGACTTTACAAGATCATCAAGAGAGCATTCAATATCATTTCTAAGGTATTCAAGGGCATATTTCTTCATCAATCATTGCAACAATTCAAGATCCATCATCATGTCAAGGATATCAATCATCAAGCATGTTATTGAGCTAGTGTTGTGATGTTGCATTCAAGATCCAAGATCAAGCATTGTTTTACACTTATTTCAAGGTCTAGATCTACATCCCTCATGGCCATTTCATGTTAGATTATAGATTTACAAAGAATGATTTACAAGGAATCATTCAGGGTATCATTTTTCATGTTTCATGTCCTTGTTTCATTGTTTCATCATTTGGTTTAATTACCTAAACAGGGTTTGACCAAGGTAAACCCCTATTCACTAACAAGATCAACAAGTTTTCTCCTCTAGTTAAATGTGTGATTGCAAATATATGTGTCTTAGAGCTTGAAGGATCATTGAAGATTAGGTTACAAGCTTGAAGAAAGTTTTTGGAATTGTGCCCTCATTTTCAAGGTTGTAATCTTCACTAAAAAGTCACCTACAACCCTAAAATCAGGGTTTTGGATCTAAAAATCAATTGGGAAGGACATAGCAGACATTGAAGACTAGATTTAGACCTTGAAGTTCCAAAAAACCCTAATTGGACTCATACGCTAGTCCTGGTGTATGAGTTCTGGTTTAGGTAATTTTTTAGATTTTGGCAGTTTCAGATACCCTTTTTCTAGAAACTAGTTCCTGCACAAAAACCCAGATCTGGGACTGATACACCCAAACTAGCATATGAGTCCCAATAGGCATAAATATTAGGTTATTCAATTATTTAAGTCTTCATTCAAGCTTTCTCAAGTTTCTAGGTGATCCTTTGTACTTTTCCAGTTTGTTGTTTTGATTTATTTGCATTATAGTTCATTTAGTGAGGTTTTATGCATCATTGAGTTCAACCATTCGATCTTGCATTTCATAATTTTTTCCAAGCCCTAGCTTGGTGGTGAACCCCTCATTAATATCTAAAAATACCCTAGGATACCCTATTGTCAGGTCTCTTTCCCCTTTCTTTATTGGATTGAGATCTCTAAGGTGTCCTTGAGTGTAGCAAGTGTGAAATAGGAACCCTACCCTTGTGCTCCATTCCTCAAAGGTAAGGGGAGTACTATTTCTAACATTACAATATCTACACAACATGATTTGAAACACCTTATTGGTACAATAAGAAAGATCTTCATGATCTTCATACCATAGAAACTATGAAACATGTGGAGTGTCCACATAAACTCATTTAGTTGAAATTCACAACCTTTTGATAGTGCAAATACTTAGGCAAACATTAAAAGAAACCTCTAGACACACAATCTTGCACTCTTAGTTCAAAATTTCACTAAAAAATGAATAATAATGTGAAACTTTGGATATACTACCTTCACATTTCATTGAAGTTGAATTTCGATCTGCACAACCATATGCGCAAATGCAGAGAAATGTAGAGCCAAATTTTATACCTTTGAGAACATCCTTATAGAATAAATATAGACTTCAATCTGTCACCTTCAAAAACACATTTTTGATAACTTGAAAGACTTCAAACTTGGACCACTGATGTTTAGACACAACATGAAGCTATCTTCCAAACCAAAAGAGTAAAACATCATGAATGGAGAAATGTGGAGAATTTCTCAAAGACATTAACAACCAAACAACCAGATTGCAACACAATGCACAAAACTTTTGACATCAATGACAACCAAACTACAACTCCCCGTTGTCTACTCCTTACAATGGGCATTGATCTAAAGCTATATAAAATTTGAGTACTCATATGTTTTGCATTTTTAAATTCTAGGTTAGGAGTTTTTGTCTTGTTTTTGTTTGGTTCCTTTCTACTAGTGTTATTTTGAGGGTTCTTAGTTTGTCCTTTAATTTTGTCTTATGGATGTTAACTCTATGGCCCAAAGTGTAAGGAATTGATCTATTAATCTAGGTTCTTTCATATCCTATGTAGTCTTAATCCCCGATTAGAGCCAATTGTCATGATGGTTTTTGTCATCCCCTAAAAACCATGTTCACTCTTTTTTTTTTTGAAGAGTTGATTTATCCTCTACTTTTTGGAACCTTGCCTAGTTCCACTTAGGTTGTCACAACCGTGTTTTACCCCAACATATTATAATTAAGTATTATTTTTTTCTTTTGATTGGTCTATTCACGGGCTCCCAAAACCATGTTCAAACCCAAAGTGGTTCTCACAACCTTATCAAATGGCGACAAGTGAAAATAAATATTGAATCCATAGTCAAGTTACCATAGTTTCAAAACTTAACATAGGTTTCAAAACCTTCGTCAATCTCTGACGAGGCTGTCAAAACCCTACTATTTTCCATAAACATATGGTTCCAAGATTTATTTTTATTTTTAAGAGTGGCAAGACAAAGATTGCAATATAAATTAGGTATTTTGGAATCATACATGGGTTTCGAAACTCTTGTCGGTCTTCAAAGAGGTTGTCAAAACCTTGAAAATTATTAAAATATTTCACATTGGGAAAATTAGACTTTTAGAGAATGATTTGATGAAAATTTCTCTTTGAAGGGAAGGTTTCAAAACCCTTGTCACCTTTGACAAATTTTTTGAAACCAACCAATTCACTGAAAGGTTTTGTTAGTTGTTCTTTTTGTTTTTTCAAAATATTGTGAGAATGAAGTGTGAGACTAGAAATCTCATATGCACCAACCATCAAGGGTGCCATTAAGTATTATCTACCACTCTTGAGCATTAATAGCAGGTGTTTATAAGGGAATTAGGCTGTTAAAAAGCCCATTTCAATAAGAATTTGGAGAAGAATACCATGAGAGGTGAAGAAGGAAACATTGTAGAGAATCAACTAGTTATTTTTACATTGGATTATAATTAAGAGGTATAGTTCTTTCTACTATCAAGTTGTAATTTAATAAGAGAACAATCCAAAAGTGACCTAGTGTGTTTTGAGGAATTGTATGCTATTTATTTTACTTGTACAAGAAAATCTAGTCACTTTCTATTAAAAATTGCCTTTGCATTTTGGGTTCTCATTCACCATGAATTGTAACTACTTGGGTTATAAGAATTTTTTTGATCTATCTAGTACTATGCTTGAAATTGGTGATATGAGGTAAGGGCATATAAACCTATACGAGTTTTGGGAGAGAATTGGAAAACTCGATTGGGCACCAATCACCCAATGGTTAATTGAGACTAGATTGTTACAAGCTATAGAATTTCTAGTAGTAGTTTAATGCATTGATTTGGTTTTGGAATGTATAAACTATTATAACCCTCAGACAAGAGAAATTAGAATGAATGATAATCGGTTTGTCTTGAAGATTGATACAAACATTTTCACTTCTTGTTTGAAGATTCTAGAAAGAGAGGTATATGCAAAATTCAACTTCACTTCTTCCTATTAGTATTTTCAAGAAAATAAGGGACAATACAAGAACGTCATCACCCATGAATGGTTTTCTACACATAAGAAGGGTAAGTACCAATTGCCATGAAGCTACAAAGAACTCACTTTGTGGATAAAATATCTGACATAATTGTGCTTTTGCATGGATTGAAGGGTAATGATAAAGTCCACAATTTTGACTTGATTGGATGTATTTCTTCATCCAAATAATTATCCAAGGTGATCAATAGTTGGATTGGACTCAACTAATATGTAATCACACATGCATTCAAATTTTATTCACTTTTCACTTAATAAGTTCTTTTACATGCCATCCTATTTGTTTTATGCTATTACTAGTACAAAACCATGGCTAGGTTTGAGACCTATTGAAGTGCATGATCAAGATGTTCAAATTTATGATTATTATGATAAAATCTAGTTAGAAAACAATTACAAGCATTTTAGGTAGGAAAATTATGCATTCACCATGAGGATGACTAGGGAAATTCAAGGTGATATAGGCCTAAGGATTTCTCCTAAATCAATGCATTTAATTGACACTTATCGTAGTCATTTTTTTCAATTTTAAAGATTCTCTTATATTAGAACTAGGGGTTTTGATGGGATTCCTTACAAGATGCCCAAATATGCTAAGGATAATTTTTTCTTGATTGAAGTATGCAAACAAGTTACAAAGGTGAATAAAAGATGTCAAGAAAAGAAAAGGTTGGGTATTTAATTCCCTATTAGACTTGGGAATTACTCCTGAAATTCTATGTTTGATGCTCTTAACATTTGTAGTAATGGAAAAAGTAGCCTTTTCCCTTACTTGGTTTGGATAATTAACATTAAAACTAAACTAATGTTGTCTTGGAGCAATGTTGTAATATGTTGTACACAATCACATCATTCTAAGACCTTTATTTGATTAAAACATGGCTTAATTGGTCCTTTACAAAGGTGTTGTGAAGTGTTGTAACACACTTTCACACTTTTTTTTAGGAATTATTTACTTAATTAAGACTTATGTGCCCCTTTATAAATAAAATTTACCTAATGTGTACCTTATTTAGGTGTTGTAAAGTCTTGTAACACACTTTCACATTTATCTCTAGGGTGGTCTTAATTAATTATGGCTGATTGGAGTTAATTAGCCCTTTTAATTCTAATTTAAGCCTTATTTATGATACCTATCGAAGATTTATCTCAACACCTAGTAATTAAATAATATAAGATTTAAATTGGAAAAATCTAGGTCCTGGAAAATGGTGCTAGGACCCATTCACCCTAGGGGGTGAATGGGTTCTCCCTTAATAGGACCCCTATTTTTCAGCTGATTTGGAATGGGTTTTAAGTGCTCTTTCTATCCCCTAGGGTTAGGTCCTGGTAAATTGAGCCAAGACCCATTCGCCCAAGGTGGTGAATGGGTCCTCCCTTAATGAGGACCCCCTTTCTAAATTTCATCTTGGTAGGAATTTAATAATATTTGTTTCCATATCTAGTGTCGGCTTGAATTATTTGAATTTTGGGGTTAATCTCCTAATTTAGTATAAATAAGGGGCTAATTCACATTGTTTCTTCTAGAAATTCATTCTAAGTCTCCAAGCATTCAATTTTACAATCATTAGAGTATTACAAGAGCCTTTTCAAGGCATTTCAAGGCAGATTTCAAGAGTTCATTGCAACAATTCAAGATAATATCATTATGTCAAGGGTTTGATGCATGCATTCATGTTGTTAAGCTAAAGAAGTGAGTGTAGCATTGAAGATCTATTGCAAGTATTGTTCACATAATTTTCAAGGATCCAAGGTATACATTATTCATGGCCACTACATGTTAGATTGTAGATTTGTTTTACAAGACAACATCCAAGGTATCTACATTACATCATTCCATGTTTCATTAATTTATTTCATCATTTGGTTTAATTACCTTCAAGGGGTTTGACTGAGGGAAACCACCATTCACTAACAATCAACAAGTTTTCCCTCACTTGAATGTGTGAGTTTAGGTTTATAGGTTAAATATCAAGTCTAGAGCAAGTTTGGAGCAAAATTGTCAAAGTTTTCAAGTTGCAAAAGTTTTCATTCAAAGTGCAAAATCAAAGAATTGAAGCTACATAATTAACTGTAGATTTTCAGAGCTTGATAACCAAGATTTTGAGAGTGCAGACATACAAGACCCTGCTCTCAGTTTTAGAAACCATAACAGGGACCCATTTGAACTGCTGAAGGCGAATGTGTCCTCTATAGCTTAAAAACAAGTTTTTGACAAGGTACACAAATTTTTATGCTCTAAAAACTTTCCTCATATTTTCTATAATAGTTAGGGTTAATTTCTAATTGTTATTTGCATATTTTTTTCCTTCATAATTGAATGTTTAATAGGAGAAAGAATTAGTGGTTTATCATCTTGTTCATTCATGGTGGTAAACCCTACTTTTCACCATTAAACATTTTGGTGAACCTGACATATTGAGCATTGCAATTTTATGATTTTTGAAGTCTCTTTTGTATCTTCGGTTAGATCTTGCATTCATTAACATTGAATTAAGATCTCATTTAGGATTACTTATTTTTCATTTAAATCTTGCATCTCATCTATGGTTTATACTTGCATTTTTTTGCATCTCTCTAAATCTGAAAAATACAAAACTAAATTTTTCATTTTGCATCTCATTTAGATCTCATACAATTGCATTTGAAAATGAAAACAAAATTGCATTTCAATTTGGACCTTGCATTTCATCTTTTCATTGCATATTTACATTGCATTATTTTAAAATCTGAAACTAAAATTCACTATCTCAGACCTGGAACTGAAAGACATCACTGAAAGCTTAAAAATAATTTAAAAAGAGTTTAAAAATACCTAACCAGGATCCATTCGCTAGTAAAGGCGAATGAGTCCTTGATTAGGCTTGAAAATGCCTTTTACAACATTGAAAACCTTGTTTCTGTACTTCCTATGATTGCTGGTAACCTATAGTATCAGTCTGAAAAGTTTTAGTAACTTCCCTTTTATGCATCTAGGTCAAAAGCATCAATTTAGGGTAGTCATTTTTGAAATCATTTCAATAGAATTATCATCATATCTAAAAATGTGTACATTTCTAAAATTTTTCATTATTGCATACATAATGAAGCTTTACATGAGTTTGATAAAAGTACTTTTCATGTTTGGATATACATTTTTTACATACTTGAAGTATCGCATAAGATGGATAAAATTACTTTTCATTTTTGAGTACACAATGCTAGTATCTTACCTTCCTAAGCATGCTAAGAGAAACTTCACTTGTCCTACTTATGAGAAGGCTTTAGTGAAAGAGGATGCAAGCATAGAAAATCATGACAACCATATTTGTTCTTCTCCCAATAGCTCTCCTAGTAGTGATGAAGATATCTTGGTGAAAGAAGATACAATCATTGAGAATCATGAAAGTCTTGTTTGTCCCTCTCCTACTCCCCCTTGGAAAGATATTATAAGACAAGAAGATGAGACCATTAGCACATTTCTTATTATCACTTTGCCTTGTAAGAATACCTTAGTGAAAGAGGATATGTTGGTGTTAAAAGATCCGATGATTGAGAGCTATAGTATTATTTCTCTCCTTCCCAATGTCCCTAACATTTGGAAAGGTCTATTTGAACAAGAGGATCCAATCATTGGTAAGCATGAAAATGATAGTTGTCCTTTCTTGATGCCTCCCCTATGTGTGATGAAGTTACTTTACAAAATATAAACATGGAATATGATGAACATCTTGTTTTCTCCTCTCCTATAGACTCTCCTACTAGGGTAGATGTTATGGCACAAGAGAATGAGACCTTAGAGAAAAAGGATGTAATCATTGATGATCATGACAACCAAATTTTTCCTTCTCCTAGGGTTGAAGAAGATATCTTGGTGTTAGAAGACCTAATTGAGGAAATTCATGATAATCCTATTATTGAACAAGAGAATTACATCATCGATAATCAAGATAATAAAACTATTGATAACTCCCTTACTTATGATGAAGATATTTTAGAAGAACCAAACATTGAATGTCATGAACATCTAGTTTGTTTCTCTCCTAAAAACTCTCCTATTGGGGAAGATATCATGGTGCAAGAAAATAAGAACATTGACACATTTCTTTCAAACAATAGTGATGTATCTTCCTTACACAAAGATGATGAAGTGACATTAGATTTCCTTTTGCTAAGAAATCATGAAAAACAAGACAAGTGTGTTGAGGTTATGAACATTAGAACTCCCTTGGGTCCTCTAATTATTGAACCACCTAAGCCTCGACTTATCATTAATCCACCCCAACAACAACCACAAGTCCAAAATAAACCTGTGCTTATCTTGGAACCACCTAAAAGGAAACTCGATGATGATAATGTTTCACAAAAACCGAGTTACAATGACATTGCTCATATATATAAAAAAGTGTATACAATCAAAGCTGACCCTAAACCTAAAAGTTGTTTGCATAATGAGAAAGAAAAAAAATTTAAGCACATTGAAGAAGTCACAAAGTTATTAGAAGATGCTTGGGACTCCTTTGATTTCATACCTACATTCATGGGAGAATACAAGATCATAACAAAAGAGTTTGACAAGGAAAAAGAAAAAGTAGTAATGACAACACAAAATTCGAAAGCATCCACTGCGACCACTTTAAAAGAAAATACAACATACACACAAGAAAAAACTAGTGGTCTTGGTTATTGTCCTTCAAAAGAAACAAAAGCATCAAAAAGACCTTCATATAATATCAACAATCTTACAAAAGATTCTTCCAAGCCAAATTTAACTTTGGTGCTTAATTGATAGATACTACATGAGGGAATATCTCATTAGATATGCATCAAGTTGATACTTTGTTTACTCATTATAATCAATAATACTAGTTGCTGCCCCTTGCCATGTAATAGTTGTAGGATCATAGCACACTCGCTATTGCATGTTTTACATTAATTGAAAATCATTTCCTTTTTGCAAGGGGCAACATACTATCCATTCTCAACTTATCCTTGTTTTTCACTAAGTGGGGGCAAGGGGTTAGGTAGCTTGGTCCTTGTATGTCAGTTGTTGATTGTCTCTTTTGGCTAGTCGAATGCCTTCCATGTATATGTAAGAGCAAGCTTGGGATGTGGATGACATGCCTTAAGTTGGATCGCATGTGATGTAATTTTCTTTCTAGGTTTAGCACTATATTTGTGGGGGCAACCCTTCCTTCCTATTTCATGACACAACTTATTTCAAAAACATATGACTTGGCATAGGGTTTTTCGAGGAAAGCTCTAATGTCTTAAGAAAAAACATTGGCTACTTTAAAGAAATTTCTCACAATAATGGTGTAGCAACCTCTTTAAAGTGGGGGCATACATTGATGACATCTTTTGGAAAAAAATTCATGGCATGATTTTTATTTTTTCTTATTATGTGTTCTCTTCTTGATGGTTTCATTGGGTTTGATGCTGTCCAAGAGTGTACAATCTACTGACATGGTATGATGCAAATGAGGCATCCCATGGGCAACGATCTGACACTTTTGACTTGTCTTCTCTTGGAGACATTAGGCACAATGTTCCCCAAGAGGAAGAACTTTACATGAATAGAGAAAAATCCCCTTTAACAAATTTTTCACATGAAAAAAGCATTTACAAAAGCATTACATTGTGGTGCCTTATTGAAGTTATCAGGAGGATAACTTTGGTATGGTTGGTATGATGGGAAGTTGATACACTGACATGGATTTCTCTTTATATGGTGGGAAGCTGACACATTGGCATGGATTTTTCACTAAATCACTTCTTTGGGACAACTCACCTAGTGGACAGACTGAGGTTCCACTACCCCAGAGTGAGCAACGTGTAAACATGGCTGTCTCACATCGTGTTGAAACGACTATGCTTGCTCCTTTGTTTTTGTTTATTTTTATTGGCCTTTGATAGGGTATGGTTATGTATATTTGTTATTACTGCATACTTAAGTGTCTTGGATGTCTACTTTAGTGTGAGTTTGACATGGGGTCATCCTCTCACTAAAGTGGGGGCAAAATGTAGTAACAGAAAAAGTAGCCTTTTCCCTTGGTTTGGATAATTAACATTAAAACTAAAATAATGGTGTCTTGGAGTAGTGTTGTAATGTGTTGTACACATCACATCATTCTAAGACCTTTATTTGATTAAAACATGCCTAAATTGGTGCTTTGCAAAGCTATTATGAAGTGTTGTAACACACTTTCATGCTTTTCTAGGACTTATTTACTTAATTAAGCCTTATGGGCCCCTTTCTGAATAAAATGTACCTAATGTGTACCTTATTTAGGTGTTGTAAAGTGTTGTAACACACTTTCACATTTATCTAGGGTGGTCTTAATTAATTGTGGTTGATTCCAGAGTTAATTAGCCCTTTTTATTCTAATTTAAGCCTTATTTATGACACCTCCCAAAGATCTATCCCGAAACCTAGTAATTAAATAATATAACATTTAAATTGGGAAAATTTAGGTCCTAGAAATGGTGCCAAGACCCATTCACCCTAGGTGGCGAATGGGTCCTCCCTTAATAGGACCCCCATTTTTCAGTTGATCTAGAATGGGTTTTTAGTGCTCTTTCTATCCCTTGGGGTTAGGTCCTGGTAAACTGAGCCAGGACCCATTCAGCCAAGGTGGAAAATGGGTCCTCCCTTAATGAGGACCCCCTTTTTAAATTTCATCTTGGCGAGAATTTAATAATTTTCCAAATCTGGTGTCGACTTGAATTATTTGAATTTCAGGGTTAATCTCCTAATTTAGTATAAATAAGGGGTTAATTCACATTGTTTCTCCTAGTGATTCATTCTAAGTCTCCAAGAATTCAAGTTTACAAGCATTAGAGTATTACAAGAGCATTTTCAAGGCATTTCAAGGTAGATTTCAAGAGTTCATTGCAACAATTCAAGATCATATCATCATGTCAAGGGTTTGATGCATGCATTCATGTTGTTGAGCTAAAGAAGTGAGTGTAGCATTGAAGATCTATTGCAAGTATTGTTCACATCATTTTGAAGGATCCAAAATCTACATTATTCATGGCCACAACATGTTAGATTGTAGATTTGTTTCACGAGACAATATCCAAGGTATCTAAATTGCATCATTCCATGCTTCATTTATTTATTTCATCATTTGGTTTAATTAACTACAAGGGGTTTGACTGAGGCAAACCCCCAATTCACTAACAATCAACAAGTTTTCCCTCCCTTGAATGTGGGATTACAGGTTTATAGGTTAAAGATCAAGTGGATCAAATTTGGAGCAAAATTGTCAAAGTTGTCAAGTTGCAAAAGTTTTCATTCAAAGTGCAAAATCAAAGAATTGAAGCTACAAAATTAACTACAAACTTCTAGAACTTGATAACCAAGATTTTGAGAGTGCAAGCATCAAGGAACATGACCCTGATCTCAGTTTTGAAAACCCTAACAGGGACCAATTCACCATTGAAGGTGAATGAGTCCTCTGTAGCTTAAAAACAAGTTTTTGACAAGGTACACAACTTTTTATGCTCTAAAAACTTCCCTCATAGTTTCTATAATGGTTTGGTTAAATTTTTATTGTTATTTGCATCTTTTGTCCTTCATAATTGAATGTTTAATAGGAGAAAGACTTAGTGGTTTATCATCTTGTTCATTCATGGTGGTAAACCCTACTTTTCACCATTAAACAACATTGAAAGGGAATTAGTGAAATATACAATGCAGTTCTATGAAAGTAGATTCCCCTTTGATAGTATGAATTTTGTTAAGGATAACCCGCTATTAGGTCATGGTTTCTACCATGTTCTTAATTTAGAAGACTATTGGGTAGACTATGCTAATGAATATGAAGTCCATATAAGGAGTTGCATGAGTTTAAATCTAAGGTAGATAGTGACATTCAGATTTGATTGGGATATCCAAGGTCTAGATTATGATGAATCTAATTTTTTGATCCTATATTCATCAATCACATACAAACCTAACCGATTGTTTCTATAGATTGGAGCATTAAGAAGATTGAGACTATCAAAGCCAAAATGGCAGTAGTGTTGAGAAGAAATCAAGAATGGGTGGCAAGGAAGAATGTAGAGAAACAAACTACTCCTCCTCCAAGATCACATAATACTCAACTTTAAGGAGAGAGTATTCAAGTCCACTCATCATCAAGTATACAATCATCACTTGCTCAACAAACAACACCAAGAGGATAGGGTGATAATGATGGAGACCCTCCAAAGAAAGGGCTACTAGAGAATACCTATGGAGAAGATGCCCCTAATCTAGCATTAAAATACAAGGAGAAAAAAGTATCTAAAGAAGAAGAAACAATCAATGTGTCTACTTCCCCTTCATAGGAAAGTGTTCCTTCACCTAATTCTTCTCCTCCTAGAGAAACACAGACATCTCCTAGGGTTGGTCCTAATTGGCCTTCCTCTCCTAAAATGAGAGCTACTGATAATCCTCCCCTTAGGAGGGTTTTACAATTCACTTCCCTTGGTTCCAAATTTGTTGAAAAAATTGCCTCTACTTCATGGTTAGAACAAACCTTGTTGAAGAAAAGAAAAGAAATCAGTTGAATCTCCAAGATAAAGATTTGTTTAGTAAATTGATCCCTAAGCCGAAGAATTTGAAAACCACATCTAGGTTGTTGGAAGACTCTAGTACATGAAATATGTATGTAGAAGCAACCCATCCCTGTTGATGTAGAAGGAGGTGAGTCAAGCCATTTTTAACGATTTCAATATTACTAGAGTAAATCTGGGGCCTTCTACTATAGATGATGATGTGCATAATTTCTAGATTACAATAGCTAGGTTGGTATCTAGAGAACAACTAGGGATAAATAGAGCAAAGATGAATTGAAGAATTAGGTGAAAATTCTAACTAATTGCTTAAATCTGTATTAGATATAGCTCCACACCCAATCATTCAGGCTGAGGCTACATTTGATCCAACATATTCTATGAGAAAAATGGTAAATAAAGTGCAAAATTATAAGGCTTATGGGTAAGCTACAAAAGAAAGGGCTTTAGACATTTTGTCTAGGGGAACTAGGTTCGTCTCCGATATAAAAAATATATGCAAAGACATTGATGTTTTGAAAGCTGAAATTGATAAAGGCACTGCTTTAGCTAAGCACGAGGAGGCAATTTGGACAAAGATTGACACTAAATTTAAAGGTATCATAGAATTGGGTGTGGATAGATTGGTTAGTAAGCATAGAGTGGAAACTCTTCATTGTGAAACAAAATATATTAGAACAGAGCAAAGTATTGCATGAATGTGACAAATAGGAATTGAAATTCAAAAAATCTTCTCAGTATTGGTCTCCATCTCAGAAAAGAGGGTACCTCTAATGATGAAGATGAGGAAGCATTGAAGGAGAGCCTCAAAAGGATGATCAACAACTACTATGATTAAAAAAAAATCATTTTAGAGAATATGAGGAGGCTTAACGATATTGACCTGGCATTGTTTTAGTTCAATGGAATCACCACTACTTATATAGGAAAGATCAAAGTAGCTAAGCAAATAAACTAAGAGCTAAAAACGTGATCATTCCCCAACACAAAGATATGCCACCCATTGTGAAGGAATTCTATGCATATGAAGCTAGGAGTGCCATGACAACCACCCAGTCATCTGAGTGAGTTATTAGAGACATTCCACCTAGCATAAGTGATTTTATTTGCTTTAATAATTTTGTATAAACTTTATATTATGAAAGTTGAAAATACTTTTCTTGATTTTTGGTAGTTATTTTAAAATAAATGGCTATACTCATGCGCTATATATGCAATTGGATGTAACTATAAAATCTCTTCAGGACAATATTTTAGAGAGGATACATGAAATTGAAAGCTTTTGTGTTTGTGTGTAAATGATGAAAATCATTTGAATGAAGAAGGAAATTAATTGAAATCTATGTGTTTGGTTAATTTCTATAAGTTATATCATTTCTATGTGAATGAATAATGTCTTCATTTATATGATCTATTTTAGTTTTGATGTTGTTTCCAAATCGAATAATTTCATTTTTATTTTATGGAATGTTAAGTTAGCCTATGCACTAGATTGATTAATATATCCTTAAATTCATTCATTATATTCAATTCTTTAAGGCTTTAAGTATTGAAGATTTATACCTTTCCTGTTTTCTAATTAAAAGAACACTCTCTTTTAAATTCACATTTATGAAATTTTATTGGATATCTTAAGAGGGAGCTATACCTCATAAAATTTAGAAAGTGACTATTTTGAATATAGAGATAGTTAACTCAACTGTTGAAAATTGAGTTGCATCTAATTTGGGCAATGGGGTAAAAGTTTATATTATGAATTTAAAGGTGCAAATCTTTTAACCAATATTGTCAAAAGATGTAGTAGTTGAAAGGATATTGGCACACTTGAAGGATATGTGGACTCTTAGAGAAGAGTTATTCTCTCATGTGTAGCTCTAGAGGAGGGAATTTGACACACTCAGAGGTGATGTGAACTTTTAAAGCAAAGTTGTTCTCTCATTGTGCAAGGAGGATGGAGATATTTTACATTCTGTCATTTCGGTGAGTGAGGAGAATTGGTGGAGGTGCTTCATCAAAGTCTCCAAAAGGGTTGATGCCTTCAACTCTTGCAATGTTTTGTCATTTGTTTGGATTGATGTAGTAAGGGGGGAATGTTGGAATATTACATCATAGTTAGTATATACTAGAATAATAAATAAATTAATTAACATGCAAATATCAATTTATAAATAAATAGGTTAGTTTATAGTTAGATTAGTAAATAAATTGTTAGTTGAGGGAAGTTATATTCCCATATGTAAGTCTTGTACAAAAATCCAATGACTTCATATGCCAATGAAATGTAATGCAAACATCATCCGAAAAAATCAATATATTATTTACTATTATTCTATGTTTTTATTATTGTTCAAAAATATTGTAACCAATCTTATCACCAATTTCAATAGATATAATTTATCATAATCATGAAGGAGCATAGTCAATGATACTATCCTCCTTATCAATTGAGCTAAACAATTAAATTATAACCTTTCAAAATAAGATGCATTTTTCTTCCTGTCACCACATAAACTATACTTAAATCTCACACTTCAATAGTCAAATAGTCAGTAACAGTTTTACACCCCTTCTCTATCAAAAAAAAAAAAGATAAATAATTATCCTATCTCTATTAGCAATTTTTTTTTTTACAATTAAAATAAATATAATTTAAGAATAACCAAAATATACCCTTATTATTTTAAAGATTCCATTATCCATACACCTAAGGCTATTGCTACGTTCACATCTGTTACAATCGACGTCAACAAGCATGAATAATGTGGCACTGTTTTCAATTCTCAAATCCGTGGAAAAGGGCCACGCCCATGTGTTTCCTGTATCATTTTCTGATCTCTGTACTCTTGGCCCAATATAATTCTGTACACCACATGGTTGTCATTATTGTCGAAATGAACAATTTGACAGCACTAAAAGAAAAGGTCTTTGGATTTGATTTTTTCCTCCTTTTTCGAAATGCCATTCATTGAAGATGGGAAAAGTTGCATGTAATACAAAAGCTATCAATTCAATCGACGTCGACTGCAACGGACAAAAGTCCCTCGCCGACCAGCTTCACAAGCAAAGCAGAAGCGACTGTCAAAATTATTATCTACTGCAACGTCATTTTCTTTCAATGCGGCGGGATAATCGTGTCAGTGTAAAGAGATTCTGGACCACACAACTAAAGTTCAATTCTTATCCATCTACTCGTCAAACACAGTATGGAATCCGATATTTTTCCCCTTATAAATGCCATCTCTGAATTGTCTAAGAATACAGAGATTTCATTTTGTGCTTGTTGTTATAGATTGAAGAAGAAGTGAAAGTAAAAGGGTAGCGTTTTCAAGTTGTAAGAATGCATCCAGGAGGACCACCACCGCCAGGGGGACCTAATCCTCCTCCTCCAGGGCCAGGAGGTCCTGGAGGGCCACCTCCCCCTGGAGGACCAGGAGGCCCTCCACCCCCTGGAGGACCAGGAGGACCTCATGGAGGACATGGAGGACCTCATTGCGGACACGGAGGACATGGAGGACGTTGTTAGGTCCAGTTTCTATGTGCAAATATATACAATAAGCTCTATAACAGAGGCAACTGTGAAGAACTGCAAATGTTGGAGTTAGTGATGTTATAGTTATATATGTTAAACTGCTGTATTAATGTGGTTCAACTAATATTGAATATATATCCTTTGTTATCTAAGTGATTGTGAATAACTTAAGTTTCAATGTTCCATTGAAGATTCACATGTGCCATAGAAACTACTGTAATCCTGCTTTAACATTCCAACATAAAGTTCACTTTAGATTCAGAACAACGTCTCTGAATGTGTAGATGAGGATGTCCCAAGGTAACTGATAGTTTCTTAACGTTGTCCATGATTCATGCTATAGAGAAGGCTGAATAAGGGAGGCCATATAATTATATAGAGTAAAACATTGTCCTGATTCAGTATTGCCGATCATAATAACTTTTCTGAAAGGAAACAGCATGTGTACTTCTAAGTAAGTCGAGTGGGGCTTTTAAAATGTCACTTCTTGGCCTGTCTTTGTCTTGTTACCAGCTAATACCTATGGCAGGACATATGGTTATCTTAAGGACATTTTTCATATATTAAAAGATAAAGAAGAGTAACGGTAATAAATTTAAAAAGTTAGCTAATTCCTTAGCTTTTGTATTGGTTCTGAATTTCATATATTGATTAAAAGATGCATAAATACTCAAATTACTCAAGAAGTTAAGCAATACTTTCCTTTTTGTATCGTTCTTTTTCTTCTTTATTGTGGGATTAATGGATAATGGGAGTTCACTTTATCAAATATTAACTCAACATGTGATTATAAGGATAATGGACTAATTTTTCAACCACTATCTTATGATTTAAGATACTTATAATATTTCATCATGAAAAGATTTAGTTTCACTCTAAAATCTAATTTTAATTGTGATCTATTATAATTTTATATATTTGAGGAAACTTTTATCTATGATATTTATTTATATCATAATTTATTTAATTATGTTGAGAGGTATAAATATATGATCAAAATAGAAAAGTTTAATAACTCTATAAAATTACATCATGATAGTGGATAAAATAATTTTAAGATAATGCTAGATTTTCTTGGCTTTTCTTGTGTCCATGTCCTATTGCTTTAAAAATAGGAGTTCAGCTCCTTGTTTTGTATTTACTATGATACTTTCTTAGTTATCACCTACATGCAATTTTCCACTCCTTTAAATGGCTTCGACTTTTTATTCTTCTACAATTGCTACTTTTAGAGTTGAAGGTTTGTTGGCAATAAGCAATGGCACTTAAGTTTCCCATTTTTTTTTCCCAAGGTGATTCATGAGGTACATCTCCTAAAACATCATTGGATGTTTTTTCAAATTTTTAGTTTGATAATATATATTGTTGGCTTGAGAATTTTACTTTAATATGATATTTTGTGGGTGAGGTACCCACTAAAAGGATGCTTAAAGATTTGGTCTCTAAGGCTTAGGTCTTGCATGAAACTCACTAGATGTTGTGCAAAACTTGATCAAATAAATTTTCTCTTTCATTTTTGTAATTCTTACCATGTTGACGATATTCTCAAATATGGCCCTTGGCTTTTCTAATCCTTGTTGTTGGTCTTCAAACCTTGGACTCATGCATTTGTGGTCTCTAGTGAAAAATACCTTAAGCTCCTCATTTAGTTTGAATTTCATGGGTTACTCTACCATGTTGTGTTGGAGTAAATAGGCCATCATTTGATAATTAATTAATCATTAATTTAATTATTAAGGACGTTTTACTTTAATTACTTAAGCTAAACTTAGGAATTTCTTTTTTATTATTAGATTGGACTATTTATAGGTTAAGTTGTCTCATTGCATGGGATTAGGACCCTTGTCATAATCTAATCAAATTGTCATCTAGGGTTTTCTTTTTGATTTTATAAGCATTCATTTGTACTTTGTAATCATTCCATTAGAATTCAAATATAATTTAGATTAATTCATTACACATATAGTTGCTTTTGTATATCAATCATTCTCTCTTGGTTGTGTAGAAAATCAATCTCTTTGATCTCTTTTTTGTGATAGGGATTTTGGTTGCCAATGGTTTCTTGGAGGTTTTGGGTTCACTATCAACTCCAATATGGTAGCAAAGCACTAGATTTGTGAATTTTTATCTAAATTATGAGAGATCCTTCCTTGAGAGAAAAATGATCTCATTCTCAAGAAAAATGGGTATCACATTGAGTCTAAAATGATAAATAACATAAGGATCACATGTCGTTTTGTCACATTTGGAGAAGTTAAAAAAACTTTTTTAGGGGTTTGATCTTTTCATGCGGACTTCCATACATCCATACAATTGCAGCTCCCAGCTTGCCATTAATTTTCTTTTGTAGGTATACATATTTTTTAAATTATTTTTACCAATTTTTTTTCCAAAATAAAAAAAAACAAAGAGATTTTGAAAATTATTAAACAACAAAGAAAGGTTTTTAAAAGAAAAAGCTTGTGCAAGGTTGTACCCTACATCTAGGATTCTAATGGGACTGAACCTATGTGGGGCTCCCTTATCACAATGTCGAATGTTGGAATTATTGTCATTGATGTCAAAGGGTAGTCATGATGGTCATTGATGTTAGTGGACTAGCTTAGAATGATTGGTTGCAGTTGCAGTGAAATTCTTGAATGTTGGTGTGAATAAATGTCTTGTGCCTAGTTAATTCACTTACTAGGGACTTAGGGGACATATTCACATGTTAAGTTTACTTAGGTCCTGAGATTCTTTCTAGAAGACTTAGTTGTCATGTCTATATTTTATCATCTTAGGTAGTTATGATAAGTTGTCTCATACCATAAGATTAAGACACTTGTCATAATCTTATGACATCTTATGTCTCACCTTGGTTATATAACTAAATGATCTCATGTTTAAATACAAAATTTTCCTATTGAATTCATAGATAATCAATTCCATTGCAATCTTGAGTATTGCATATTGATCTCCTAATGCTTTCTATTTGGCCTCTAGATCTCGGGTATCTCCATAACCAATTCTAACATGGTAGCAAAGTGGGTTGGGTGCCATTGGTTAGTCATTTTTTGAGAGATATTGGCAAATATTGAAAAGTTGAGTATGCTCTTCTCTTGCATCGTATGATCTAATTAGGAGAATAAAAAAAAATGATAAAAATGCCAGATTTTGGGGGGTTCCTCTAAGTTGTGTCTTTGTATTGTAGGTAAATTTTGGGAGCTTGTTGCATCAAATTTGAGCTCACCATTGCATCTAGAGTGCTTGAGAAAGTCATATCTGCCTTTTGTTTCATCCCAATTGGACGTTGGAGGCCAAATATGCAAGAGTTTGAAGATTGAAGGTGGTTGCCAGATCTGGGAGCTAGATACCACTTCAGAGCATTCTAAGTCAAAAAAGGCACCGCCATCATGTTTAGAAGGCTGAGGAGACAAATTTTGATATAGAATTTTCCTATATTCTGAGTTGGGAGCCACTGAGGTAATTTTTTTTCCCAAGGAATTGTACAACCCCCTAGGTTGCCATTATTGCAAGAAATTATAGATTCTCATAAGTGTTTTTATATCATTCTCATTTTGGGAGCTTTTGGAGCTCCTTTCTCACTCCTATAGTAACATTTTTGGGTGATTTTTTTTGAAAGTGCATAATTTTTCATGTACTTTGTAGTGATGTGAGCAGATTTATCTCATTTTATGTAAAAAATTCACTTTAATATTGTGGCCCTTTTTTTACATATGTAAGAACTAAGATCAAGCATAGTTTGCTATTTTTAGCATCTAGCATCTGTAAAATCACTAAATATAAAGTGCCACAATCATATATTGTTGGGGGATTCTTGATTGAGTGATTTGGGGGGTCTCTTGGTGCATTCTTTTGATCTATTTGCTTGTTCTCTTCTTTTCCATGGATTATTCTAAGTTCCTTTGCTCACATCATATAATTATTCAACATGACATCAAAATGCATGGAGAATTCTAACTATTGAAGGTCACTCTCTATATGTTGAAAATAAGGCACCTAAACCTATAGATGTAGATAAAAAGATAAAATGGATGATTGAACATACCAAAGCTCTTGGATGTGACAAAGATATTTATTTCTCACCTCTAATAAATATGCAACATAGTAGTCCACAAAATATTTACACAATCCCACCATTTTCACCAAACTCCCAAAACATGTTAAACAATTATTTAGTCATAAACCAACTTTTGGAGAATGTAACATATCTTCAACAACAAATCTCCACATTGAACCAAAACCAAAATAGAAAACCACCATAGTATCTTAAAAGAATCCCATTTTCAATTGAAATATTGAAAACAACCATGCCTCAAAACATAGAAATACCAAGATTTGAGAATTATAACAGGTAAAGGAGATCCCAACTATCATGTATTGGATTTTATGACATCATATAGTGATTTCATTTTTGAAGATAAGCTCTTAGCTAAAATTTTTTCTCGATCATTAAAAGATATGGCCTTGGAATGGTTTTTCTCATTACCGAATAACTCCATTAAGTCATTCAATGAACCTGTTGATGTGTTTCTCGAACACTTTCAAGAAAATATTGGGCCTCAAGTAGCATTAACTAATCTAATGCATTACACACAAGGAAAAAGGAAAAAATAACAAACTTTATATGATGCAATCAATTTCTTTATTCAGAAATATCCTATAGTCTTCTTGATGTTGATGTTCAAAGGGTGTCCATAGGAAATTTGCAACTTGGAATTAGGGATAAGATATTGTTGATGAAATATCCATCTTTCACACAATTGTTTATGAATCTTCATGATAATCAAATATCGATTAGTCAATATGAAGGTACACCTTCATCGACTCCTATTGATCAATCCAAAGCTGTATCTCAAAACAATTATCAACCATTCAAAAAGAAAAACAAGAATATTATCAAAGTAAACACACCTCAAATAGCTAATAACATTGAGTTGTAGGTCACAACCATAAGATCAATTCCTTATCAATTTAGACCAAGAGATAGAGAATTTACCCATTTTTTTGAATCTCTTCATTCGATCATGTTACAATTGTTTAGTAAGAACCTAATCCAATTACCTCCGATTAGACCTATGGATACACCTAAACCTTTTCCTGTGAACTTTGACTCAAAAGAATTTTGTGAATATCATCATACACTTGGAAATGATATAGAATAATGTATGCATCTTAAACATCAAGTACAAGACCTCACCAATTCTAATCACATCTAGTAGGCTGATGTTAATAAGAAAGGAAACAATTTTGTACCTCCACCCAATCAAAATTTGTAAATTTTCACAAATCCAATGCCAAGTTATACATCAAAATTTGTGCAATCTTGTGATCTGATAAGAATGATGATAATAATCATCTAGAAAATATGGTTAATGCAATAGATATCCAACCTTGTAAGGGCCAAATCAATTTGTTAAATGAAATTATTTCACACATTTTGATGCATCTATACATGCACTAGATGGTCCTCTCTATATCACCAGATATATTAATGAAAAACCTACACTAGGGATACTCATTTATCTTGTGTGTTTAGAGAATGTGATCACTGAGGAATTCTTGTTTATGCATAAACTTTATCATAATTCTTATGAAAAGAAAAAAGTATGGTTAAAATATCATGATGGTTTTGATTGCTCTATGATAGGTTTTATAGCTCTTCCATTAAAATTTAGATCGAAGCAACTAGATGTATCATTCTGTAGTAACATAAAAAGTAGCCTTTTCCCTTGCTTGTTTGATAATTGACATTAAAGCTGAATTAATGGTGTCTTGGAGTGGTGTTGTAATGTGTTGTACATGCTCAAATTGTTCTAGGACCTTTATTTAACTAAAACATGCCTTAATTGGTCCTTTGCAAAGGTGTTGTGAAGTGTTGTAACACACTTTCATAGTTTTCTAGGACTTATTTGCTTAATTGAGCCTAATGGGCCCCCTTTCTAAATAAAATGTACTTAATTTATGTACCTTGTTTAAGTGTTGTAAAGTTTTATAAAACACTTTCACACTTATCTAGGTGGTCTTAATTCATTGTGGTTAATTAGAGTAATTAACCCCCTTTTATTCAAATTTAGGCCTTAATTTTGACACCTCTCGAAGATCTATCCCGACAATCATATAATTTAAATAACAAATTATTTCATTGGGAAAAGTTTGGTCTTGATAAGTTGAGCCAGGAGCCATTCACCCTTGATGGAAAATGTGTCCTCCCTTAATAAGACCCCCCCTTCTCAACTGATCTGGAATGGGTTTTTAACCCGTTTTTCATCCCCCAATGTTAGGTCCTAGAAAACTGATCTAGGACCCATTCACCCAAGGTGGAAAATGGGTCCTCCCTTAATGAGACCCCCCCTGTTAAATTTCATTCAGCGGGAATTTAATAATGTTTCTTCCAAGATTTGGTGTTGGCCTTAATTCTTTGAATTTTGGGGTTAATCTCCTAATTTAGTATAAATAAGGGGCTAATTCACCTAGTTTCATCCTAGAATTTCAAGCATTCAAGCATTAGAGAATTTCAAAGGCATTTCAAGGTAGATTTCAAGTGTTTATTGCAACTATTCAAGATCATATCATCATTTCAAGGCTTTTATGCATGCATTCATGTTGTTGAGCTAAGAGGTGGATGTAGCATTGAAGATCTATTTGTAACTATTGTTCGCATAATTTTCAAGGATCCTAGATATACTCTTCATGGCCACTCCATGATATTTTGTAGATTTATTTCTCAAGACAACATCCAAGGTGACATCATTTACATTATTTCATGTTCATGCTTCACTTCCTTCATTTCATCAATTGGTTTAATTACCTACAAGGGGTTTGACTGAGGCAAACCCCCATTCACTAAAAAATCAACAAGTTTTTCTACCCTTGAGTGTGTGATTGTAGATTTACAGGTTGAAGAGTAAGATTTGGAGCAAAATTGTCAAAGTTACAAAGTTGTTACAGTTGTCATTCAAAGTGCAAGATCACAGAAAGAGCTCTACAAAATTGCCTACAAACTTCCAGAACCTGATAACAGGGAATTCAAGAGTGTAGACATCAAGGAACAGGGTCCTGAAATTAGTTTTCTAAAACCCTAAAAGGACCCTTTCGCCACTGAAGGATAACGAGCCCTCCATAGCTCTAAAACAACAACTTTCTAGCTAGGTACACAACTTTTTATGCTCTAAAAACATCCCCCATAGTTGCTATAATAGTTGGGTAGCATTTTTGATTGTTATTTGAATCTTATTTTACATAATTTTGGGTGTTGAGGGCCTTAGAAAAATCAATGGTCCATCACTTTGTTGATCCATTTGGTGGACCCTATTTTTCACCCTCATCATTTATTGGTGAACCCGACATTTTCAACATTGCAATTTTCTGATTTTTGGAGTCTCTCATTACATATTAAGTTAGATCTTGCATTTTTTGGCATTGAATTAGGATCTCATTTATAGTTACTTCTTTTGCATTGAAATCTTGCATATCATATAGGGTTTAGATTTAGATTGTTTTTCATCTTAATAAATTTGAAAATTACAAAAACAAATTAGTCATTTTCCATCTCATTTAGATCTCATTCAATTGAATTTGAAAATCAAAACAAAATTTCATTTCAAATTAGGTCTTGCATTTCATCTTTTCATTGCATTTTTGCATTGAATTTATGGAAAATATAAAGTTGCATTTCACTGTTTCAAACCTGGAACTGAAAGATATAACTGAGAACTTGCAAATCATTAAATAAAAGTTTAAAAATACCTAACTAGGACCCATTCACCTTTACTGGTGAATAAGTCCCTGATTAGGTCTGATCTGTACCTTCTAGCATATGAAAAGGCATTAAAATTGACTCTGAATTCCACAGAAAAAACTTAGAAACACCTAACCAAGACCCATTCGCCCTTACTAGCAAATGAGTTCCTATTAGCTATAGGTTTACATTTTTAGGACATTAAAATCTCAGTTTTTAGCTTCTGTTTGGTGTTGTTACCTTTTTTTTTTAGTTTCCTAATTTTTTGTTTCATCAATTTCATTACATTTAGCTTAAATTGCTTCATTCTAGTGCATTGTTAAAATTTCAAAATTGCATCAAAACATTTCATTTTCAGCTTATTGAATTGTTTAATTAGTAAATTGCATTGCTTAGATTCTAAAAATTGCATTTCATTCTAGGTTATTGCATTATCCCCTTGCTATTCTAGGGTTTGCACACTGGGGTTGTAAAACTTGTATGAGCTTTACAACTTGGTGTCCTATTTAAAATACTATTATAAGAGATAGTTCGAGGCTCATGTCATCCTGTGATATCTCACTCATCGTGGATCTTGGGTTTCCTAACTCTCTTTTTGATAGTGTTGAGAATCAATCCTCCATGGCTCATAGTTTGCATACTTCATTTCCCATGAATTTACCTCCTACAACCAATGCCCGTAACGTTACCAACACCATCCCTACCATTACCACTTCCACTCAAGCTTTTGGGTCTACTCAAAATCAAGGTGGAATTCCAGTCCCATCCTCCATGATACCAATGTCCATCCCTACATACATTGGTACACAACCTACAACAAAATTACAACCTACAACAACATTCCAACCTATATCAATATTTCAACCCAAAACTACTATTCAACCAACCACAACAGTCATACCTACTAGCACTGTGTACACTTCCATAGGTATTCCCATAGGAAATACTTCAAACACAATAATACCTTAACAATTCACTAGCCCTTTGCATACATACACTACACAACCTTATTCCCCTCAACCTGATAACCAAAATGACCCTCTCATTAATTGAATTTTGCAAACCATGACATCCTTTCAACAACAAGTGGCAACATTACAATAGAACAATAATGGTCAACCATTGCAGTACATCAAGTCTACCCCATTCTCCCTCGACATATATGAAGAGAACAAATGCCGCAAGGTATCGAGGTCCCTTGATTTGAGAAATATGGTAGGAAAGGAGATCCTGTAAGCCATGTTTCCGCCTTCACAACCTTGTGTAGTGATTTCATCTTTGAGGATAAACTGTTGGCTAAGCTATTCCCTAGATCCTTGAAGGATACTACCTTAGAGTGGTTCTCCTCTTTATTGAACAATTCAATTAGTTCATTCAA
Source organism: Sequoia sempervirens (assembly GCA_007258455.2). Taxonomy (NCBI): domain Eukaryota; kingdom Viridiplantae; phylum Streptophyta; class Pinopsida; order Cupressales; family Cupressaceae; genus Sequoia; species Sequoia sempervirens. The sequence continues at coordinate 91,382,437 of VDFB02379711.1, forward strand.
TGAACTCATTGATGCTTTTTACAACCACTTCCATATTCACATGGGTCCCAAGATGACTCTTGTTGATTTAATGACATGCAAACAAAAAGAGGATGAGAAAGTGACCGATTTCATAGGAAGATATCAAACACTTTATTCACAAGTGAACATTAAGATTCCTAATGCCGATCTTCAAAGAATGTTCATCTCTAACTTACAAGATAAGCTCCAAAGAAAATTTGAAAATTTGAGGTTTCCATCCTTCACATAGTTATGTATAGCCCTTCAGGACCATCAAAACTCGACTAGCAGCCATGATGTGAAAAACCCCCCTAGTCATCCTAAAAAGTCCAAATCCATGACTCAAACAATTATCAACCCTTCAAGAAATAAAATAAGGGATTCTTACAATTAAAAAATCCTTAGAAAAGTCAACAAAACAATAATCAAGTGGCAACTACAAAAATGACAACTCCTTTTAGGGATAGGGAGAGAGAATTTACTCCTTTACTTGATACTCTTCACAATATCATGTTGTAGCTCATTGAAAAAAACATGCTTACCTTACCTCCTATTAGAGAATGTGATCCTAATATTGCCTAAAGTCTTTCAAAACAATGCTTATTGTTATTACCATCAAACAAATGGACATAGTACAAAATATTGTAAGCGTCTTAAACATCTTGTGCAAGACCTTATCGATTCTAATCATTTACTAATTGGAGGTGTGAATGATCAAGGTAATAAGTTTGTATCTCCTCCTAATCACAATTTTCAAATCTTTACAAATCCCATGCCTAAGCACAATATTTCATTTGTCAAAGCTAGTGAAATGAAGATTGATGTGATGAATGTTGACATGAATGATGACAATATGAATACCATTAAACAACATCCCATGAATGAAGTGATAGAATTTATCGAAGCTAGAACTTGTAAGGGATTGAATAGAAAACCTCTTGACATTGCTTTCTCACAGAATGACATACCTAAATGTACACTGGATGGTCCTCTTTACATAGCTGACTAAATCAATAATAACCCCCCTAATGGGATATTGATTGATCCCATCTATGGAGAGAATCTGATCACAAAAGAATTCTTATATGTGCATGAGCTATATCAAGATTCATATGACAACCCAAAATAATGGATCAAGACACATAAAAAATTCACTTTCCCTATGATAGGCTTGATAGATCTCCTTTTAAAAGTGGGACCAAAAACATTAACAATCTCATTCTCCATCATTCCACAATTAGACCAATTTCGTCTGAAGCTAGGCTATCCATGGATTCACTCCATGAATGTCATCCCTTTGGTTAGTTGCCCGCCTTCCATTTATACCGACCGAGATTGGGATGTGGATGACCTGATTTAGGTTGACTCGCATGTGCCTTATTAGTATTTTGATTTTTCATTGTTTTTATGTGATTGCATGTGCGTAATGTGATCCCCCATGACGTTTCATTTGATGTTCCTCTCTCTTTTGTGCATTCTTCTATATGTACATTCATTCTTCTCTATGTCGTGATCATTTTTCATTTGTCTTGTGTTTTCTTTTTGGGGATGACGCATGGCATCGAGACATTTATGTCTCTTCCATGTTGACCCAAAAGATTTTCCTTTATCTTTTTCATTTTTCTTGTGTTTTCCCTTTGGCGATTTTTTGCTCTCTTTGTGTCATTATTCTAGTTCTATGTGTATTTGGGGAATGATGATAGTTCCATTCTATATGACAATATTTTAGCACATATATATTGTCCCCAAATCTGGATAGATCCCTTATGTATTTGTGGGGGAAACCTTTCCTTCCTATTTCATGATGCAACTTGCTCAGAAACATATGACTTGGCATAGGGTTTTCCATGGAAAGTTCTCATGTCTTAGGATAAAAAACATTGGCTACTTTAAAGCAATTGCTTAGAGTGATGATGTAGCAACTGCTTTAAAGTGGAAGCATACATAGATGACATCTTTTGGAAAAAAATATCATGGTGTGATTTTCTTTTTTTTCTTGTGATGTGTCCTCTTCTTGGTGGTGTCATTGGGTTTGATGCCATCCAAGAGTGTACGATCTACTATCATGGAATGATGTGAACAAGGCATTCCATGGGTGATGATTTGACACTTTTGACTTGTCCTCTCTTGGAGACATTAGGCACAATGCTCACTAAGAGGAAGACTGTTACACAAACAAAGAAAAATTCCCTTTAGCAAAATTTTTACATGAAAAAAGCATTTACATTGTGGTGCCTAATCGAAGTTGTTAGGAGGATAGTTTCAGTATGGTATGAGAGGCTAATATGATTCTCTCATTTTCCACCTCATTGGGACAACTCACCTAGTGGACAGACTGAGGTTCCATTACCCCAGAGTGAGCATACACATATTTTTGGACAACTCACCTAGTGGACAGACTGAGGTTCCACTACCACAGTGAGCAGCATATGTTATGGACAAACAACCACCGCTTCACATCGCGTTGAATTGGTTGTGCTTGATCCTTTGTTTTTTAAATTTTTCTTGGCCTTTGACAAGGTATGAGCATGCATCTTTGTTATTGCTGCATAATTAAGTGTATTGGATGTTTACTTTAGTGTGAGTTTGACATGGGGTCATCCTCTCACTAAAGTGGGGACAAAATGTAATAAAGGAAAAAGTAGCCTTTTCCCTTGATTGTTTGATAAATTTTGACATTAAAGCTGAATTAATGGTGTCTTGGAGTGGTGTTGTAATGTCTTGTACACATTCACACTATTTTAGGACCTTTATTTAACTAAAACATGCCTTAATTGGTCCTTTGTAAAGGTGTTGTGAAGTGTTGTAACACAATTTCAGACTTTTCTAGGACTTATCTGCTTAATTGAGCCTAATGGCCCCCCTTTCTAAATAAAATTTACATAATGTGTACCTTGTTTAAGTGTTGTAAAGTGTTATAAAGCACTTTCACACTTATCTAGATGGTCTTAATTCATTGTGGTTAATTGGAGTAATTAACCCCCTTTTAATTTAAATTTAGGCATTAATTTTGACACCTCTTGAAGATCTATCTTGACAATCATAATTTAAATAACAAATTATTTCATTGGGTGAAGTTTGGTCCTGGTAAGTTAAGCCAGGACCCATTAACCCTTGATGGTGAATGGGTCATCCCTTAACAGGACCCCCCTTTCTCAGCTGAGCTGGAATAGGTTTTTAGCCCTCTTTTCATCCCCTAGGGTTAGGTCCTGGAAAATTGATCTAGGACCCATTCGCCCAAGGTGGAAAATGGGTCCTCTCTTAATGAGACCCAACCTTTTTGAATTTCATTATGGCAAGAATTTAATAATTTTTCTACCTAGATTTGGTGTTGGCCTTAATTCTTTGAATTTCAAGGTTAATCTCCTAATTTAGTATGAATAAGGGGTTAATTCACCTAGTTTCATCCTAGACTTTAAAGCATTCAAGATTTCAAGTGATCAAGCATTAGAGCATTTCAAAGGAATTCATAAGGCATTTCAAGTGTTTATTGTAGAAATTCAAGATCATATCATCATTTCAAGGGTTTGATGCATGCATTCATGTTGTTGAGCTAAGAGGTGGATGTAGCATTGAAGATCTATTTGTAACTATTGTTCACATCATTTGCAAGGATCCTAGATCTACATTCTTCATGGCCACTCCATGATAGTTTGCAGATTTGTTTCACAAGACAACATCCAAGGTGACATTATTTACATTATTTCATGTTCATGCTTCATTTCCTTCATTTCATCAATTGGTTTAATTACCTACAAGGGGTTTGACTAAGGAAAACCACCATTCACTAACAAATCAACAAGTTTTTCTACCTTGAGTGTGTGATTTCATATTTACAGGTTGAAGAGCGAGATTTGGAGAGTTTTTTTCAAAGTTGTAAAGTTGCTAAAGTTGTCATTCAAAGTGCAAGATCATAGAAAGAGCTCTACAAAATTTCCTACAGACTTCTAGAACTTGATAATAGGGAATTCAAGAGTGCAAACATCAAGGAACATAATCTTGAAATTAGTTTTTTGAAACCCTAAAAGGACCCATTCACCATTATAGGCGAATAAGTCCTCCATAGCCCAAAAACAATAACTTTCTAGGTAGGTACACAATTTTTTATGCTCTATAAACATCCCCCATAGTTTCTATAATATTTAGGTAGCATTTCTGATTGTTATTTGCATCTTATTTTACATAATTTTAGGTGTTGAGGGCCTTAGAAAAATTAGTGGTCTATCACTTTTTTGATCCATTTGGTGGACCCTATTTTTCACCCTCATCACATTCACCATCATCCCAACATTAGACCAATTATGTATGATGATAGGGTATCCATGGCTATGCTCCATGAATTCCATCCCATTAGTAATACACATATGCATAAAGTTCGCATTTGAAAATCAAACATATATAGTTCATCATAGTGGGTTTGAACCTTTGGCTTCCTGTGGAAAATTTTCATTGGAATATTTTTGGCCTCAACTTATGGAACCTGCTAAGCCTCATGAAGATTTCTTTTCTAGGTCATATATCAAAAATTTAAGGCAAACCATATAACAAAATTATCCCTTAGCAATATCCCACATGACAATGATTGGTTTATGGTTGTTCCTCCCACCCCACAAGTAATGGATGAACCCATGCTTGAGGAAAATATTCTTCTAAGTACACAAGGAATTGATGTTGTAGTTCCTCTACCAATATCATTTAAAATACCAAGAGAAAATTGCATGATAACCTTTGTACCTCAAAATGAGAAACAAGTTTATAGACCTAAAGAAATAGTGGTTTCTCAACCCTTGGTGGTCACTTTAGTTCCTCCCCTAAGGGAAGAAAAGAGACCAATAGTGGAGAAACCCACTCTTACCACTTCACAAATTGAAAACTACACAAGAAGAAAAAAAATGCTAAGGAGCGTACATGTAGACTTCATGTTATTTCTCATTAATTGGGTGAGAAGAATACAACACTACCTAATGATCAATTAAAACCTTCCATAGAAAATGAAATTGAACCTTACATGTCTCAACCAAAGAAAAAAGTGAAACAAGAACATATAACTAACATTTTCATTAAACCACCCATAGTGATAAATTTAGATGATGAAGATGAAAATGATAAAATTGATGAACATGTGGATAATGAATTATCTTTATTTTTCTCAAATTCTATGGATTTAGATGGAGGAAACCATGATGATTCTCCTAATGTGAGTGATTCACCATGTGTTGAACTTGGCATGATGCTCCTTGTACAACAATTGTTGTAGTACCTTTGGCTAGTCCCACCTTCCATAAATGATGAGCAAGATTAGGATGCAACCAATCTTGTTTAGATGTTCTTGCATGTGAAATACCCCTTGTGTTTTCTTTATATGTTATTTGTGTGTGCTTGCACATGATGTGATTTCCCATTTTGTTTTGCTTGATTTGTCTTTATGTTGTGAGTTTTCTTTGGATGACCCTTGTTGGTTTGTTGGCGCAAGGATACGAATGGAACAAATCTATTGTGACATTCATCTATTTGTATCTCCATTCTTCTTTATACTGTGAACATTGTTGTTGTCTTGTGTTTTTTTATTTTGGAGAAGATGCAAGGCATTGAGACATTTAGGTCTCTTCCATGTTGACCCAAAAGTTTGTTTGTTCTCTCTATGTGTCATTCTTCCATTGTGTTCATAGTTCCATGAGTATTTGGAGAATGATGCCAATTTCAAGCTCATTTATATTATTGTAGAAAAGATATATATTGACCCTAGATTTGTGGATCCCTTATGTTCTCATCTTTGTATTGTTTGTAACATTACACTGGGGGAAACCCCTTGTTATGAGAACTTTATTTGGAAACATATAATTGGCATATGGCTTCCCAAATAAGCTCTCATGACCTTATCAAGTTGTATTGATCATAAATTTATTCTACCTTAAAGCAATTGTTGACAACATGGCATTTAGTAATTACTTTAAGGTGGGGGCATATATTCCATTATGTGCTTCATTTTATTCACACATGTTGGACTTGGTGATGTGTTGGATTACCATTTTGATCATTCATGTAGCACCTTATTGGAATTATAAGGGAGTATAATTCTTGGTATGGTTGACATGGGTACACACCTAGTGAAAACTGATCCTTACTAGTCCTTGTGTGTTTCTCACTTTTCTACTCTTTTTGAAATGCTCACCTAGTGAATATTGGACTTCACTAGCCCGTGGTGCCTTTGGTTCATGTTTCACTTGGAAAATATCAGACTTTTCTAGCCTATGAGTCATGAATGCCTCGGGTATGGATCCTAGTAAGATTTATATGAAGCTTGGTAGTTTATGATTGTCATACCCTCCTTTTTCATTTTTCATTTTGTGTTGCATTTTATTTTGCATTGTGTTGTATATGTAACATGTATGTTTTGTGTTGTCTTGTTACATTACATACATGTGTGATCCTCTTTCCCTTATGTTGTCTTACCATAGGATCTTGAATCCTAGGGGCTTGCATACTCCCCATATTCATTATCATCCTATCTCTTTAGCATTTGGACAATTGAACCCCTCTTGAAATATTTCTACTTTAGTGTGAGTCTGAGTGTAAGTTCATACTCTCACTAAAAAGGGGGATAAATGTCATGACGTAAATTATCACCCTCGATAATTTCACACTAGATTTTGCTCCCTCCTATAAGCTTGGACCTAATTGTACATTTAATGTCCTAAATTATGCATTTTGTGGCCCATTTGAATATTTATCAGGAAGTCATATTTACAAAATCAAGGAAAACATTTAATATTTTTCTCCTAACACTTTACACTTTGCAAAATAGGGCCAAGATAAGGGCACCTTGGGAAAATTTGTCCCCCTATTTTTCCTCCAATTTTAATATGTCAGAGTTGGAATTTTATTATTTGAATTTCAAAATTTCAAATGTCATCTTTTAGGATTTTATTTTCAAGAAATTAGATTAATTGCATATAAATACCTAGTCACTTCATCATTTGAAAAAGGAGGAATGAACTAGCAACAAGCAATCATAAGGAAATTAAAGAGAAATTATTATACTTCAATCCTGAGAGGTCAAGAGAATATTTTTTTGTATAAATCCATCATCCAAGCATCATGCCAATTTTTATGTGAGTTTGTTCATGTTATGCATACATTTTATTTTTGAGGACTAACACTTGTAGGTATTCAAATAAAATCAAGCCGAATTGCAATCAAGCCTTGAGGAGATGTGCATGACTTTAGTCCTTCAAGGAATTCAAAGCTAAATGGTGAGTCACAATCCATTTTTGATTCATCATTCATTTATCATTTAGCTTCTATCCCTCAAAAGGATAAGTTTTTTCATCAAATTTTCCTTTGTGGAGGTGGAAAACCCAACATGGGGTTTGACCGAGGCAAGCCCCTATATGGAATAACCATTTCTCTCTCTTTGAATGTGTAGGTTGCAGATCTGAAAAGTATTGGAGGAATATTGAATATAATTTGTTTGTTGTTGCATTCAAACCCTACAACTTGACAAGATATGGAAACTTAGTTATCTCAGCACCCAACAAAAATTTGATAGTGAGAGCCGAAAGAAAGAAGCCTCTGATCAAGACATAGGAACCTTGGGTGACTTAAATCTATAAATTCAACTTCAAATTGGTATGATAGGTGCACACAATCCTTCTTAGTCAGTTTTTGATTAAAAAATTTGTTTATCCTTTCCCATATTTGTTGTTTTTACATTAGAGTAGTGCATTTTCATCGTTATCTTGTCATATCATTGCATTTCCTTCAAAATCCATTTCTAAACCCCGCTTAAAAAGGAATTTGGGACCCAAGGGCTGGTTGACTCACCTTACAAGTTGTAAGTTAATCTCATACCCTTGTTAACCCCAAATTCTAAATGACATTGTTGTGAAAAGTGCAAAATCCTAAAGTGAAGCTCTAGGGTTTCACTTTTCCAATTTTTCACTTTGTAAGATGTGTTGGAGAATTCCAAGATCTCACAAAGCATGAATCAATAGTCTTCCACAAGTGAAATGATGAACGCAAAAGGATATATATCATATCAAATGAAGAGTGTGTAAATACAATGAGGAACCTTGTATATATATGCAAGATAGGACTAAACAACTAACTAACCTTCTAAAGATGGAACACTTGTCAACTCACTTGACAAGTGTGTAAGAAAATTTCAAAGATGCATGCAATAGGTGTTTCAAGTGATGAGGACACATGTATCAATGCTATGAAGTGATACAAACTATGTAGAAAATTAGAAAACCCAATGAGAAATAAAAATCTTCTCAAAAAGAGAAATGATGCAAATGTGAATGTACAAGTGATAGATGGAGAACTCATTATGAGCCCCCAAGGACTAATTGTAGCATAATATACATTGAATATTCCCCTCATAGGAGAGAAAATAGAGAAGGTCTATCTGACCCCTTCAAAAAATGTGAAGTAATGAGCTCCATGTGAGGAAATGCTTCCTCCTAATACTAATAGGAGAAGATAAACCATGCAACCTCCACTCAAAATTATACTTGCAGTGCTGGTAGATGCTTGAAACTAGATGTTGAATATGATTTGTGATCACTAAAAATTTCTCCCCTTGAGAAGAAAAAACACCACAAATATGTGTAAGATGACTTCCCATTCTTGATAGGAATAAGCAGGAAATAAGTTGAAAGTATTTGAATTTTGCACATGATCTAAGGACTTATATGATGCTCATGATGTCTCTGAATGATGCTCAATTATCTCATAGGAAATGTTGACATGTGACAAATACTAATAAGATGGATAAATAACCATATAAGATTTAGGAATATGGAATATGGATGTATGGTGATAATTGGACCCATGAGAATCTAATATTGCTAAAGGTGATGTCAACATAGATATGATGACTGAGTTGGATAGGTCAACTCATGAATATTTGCATAATTTATAATGATAAAAGCTGGTGTAGATGAGACAAGAGAAATATCTAAATATAGAAATGATGATGTAACCTCATTAAAACTAATATCATAGATGAGATGAATGTCATTAATGGTTTCATCCAAAATTTCAAATTGAGATTCTCCAAAACAAATGTGATGTCTAGTAGATATGTATTTGAATATGGTATATCTAGAATGATGATAACAATTTCCTAATGAAATAATCAATAAAAGTCATGGATGAGTCAACATTGGATTAAAATGTAGCAACAATTGATATGGGAGAAAAGTCCTCAATGCAAGCTATGTGACTACACGATTCATCTCTAAATGATGGTGTCTCATAAGATGTATAAGTAAGTGTGATCCTAAGAGTTTTACCCTACTCTAATGTGCAAAATAACTCAAAAATGCAAGTGATAAAAGACCAAGGACACCTCAAGATTAGCCTAAAGAGTGATATAACGAAAAAGAAAATGAATAAAACAAGACAAAAACGATTTCACCTTCCTTGCTGTTGATGTCTCTTTGATTGGCCCTTTCTTGGAATGATTTGTGTGCTCCTTAGATGATTGCTTGAGTGACTAAATGCAAGATTAGATGTGCAAAATGATTAAAAGAGATAGCTAAATGATGGCAAAGGATTGAGAATGCAAATTGGCAGCATGTAGTTATGAAAATCCAAAGTCTTCTAAATGCCCTTGAGGAGGGGGTATTTATAGGAGAATTTGAATTCTCTAGAGAATTCAACGGTCAAGATTGATCCAACAAGGTCAAGATGAAGGGCTATGGTGGGTTGAGAACCCACAAGTTCTCACATCTTGACATGTGGAGGGTGAAGTGGCCAAGGGGATATGAGATGGAGGTGAGTTGTAAAAAATGTACATGAGGTGGAGGAAGGACATGCACCTTGGGGAGTGAGGAGATTTCCTCAAAAAGAGATTCCTTGTCTCCAAGTGGGAGTGAAAGGGACATTTGAGGAATTTTGGAATTCCTCAAAAATCTACATGGGAAAAGGAAAGGTGGTTGGGGACATAAATGTGAATTAAAAATTCACATTCTTAGGAAAGTCTAAAAGATAAAAGGTGGGCTCCAAAAAGGTGGGACTTGGTCACATGTGGAGATTGTGACAAGTCCAAGGTTCTAGAAGCCTTGGAAGGACAAAATGTGAATTAAAAATTCACATGGGGAGGAGAGAGACATGGGATGAATAAAAAGGAATTAAAAATTCCTTGGGGGATGGGGAGAGTTGACTAAGGTACTAATTAGGTTTAACTAATTAGTAATTAGAGGATAATTAGGGGTTAATGTGGATTAGAAGCCAACTTGCAAAAGTTGGAGGATGTGACACATCCTAATCAAGGATTAGGCATGTGCACATCCTTAATGAAGAGATTAGGAAATGGATTAGGATTAGATGAAAATGGCATGTGGGGAATTAAATAAATGTAATATTTATTTAATTTATTTGATGAAAAGAGGATTAAGGAGGGTAAGGTATTTAATTATTAATTAAATACCTTAGGGATTTGGCAGAATTAAAGATATTAATTAAATAATAGTAATATTACTTAATTAACTCAGATAAGAGGATGTTTAGACGAAAAGTGATAAATTTAGATAAATTAAGTGTCCAAATTTGGATGTCTACAGTAAGACTAGATGGTAATTGTGCATGTGTTGGAATTAGGTGATCAAGAAAGGAAATACCACATGATCAAGCATAATTTTCTTTATTTTGATACTTTGATGTTGAACAAAATCTTTCATCCCATAATATTCACATTTGATTTTCCATTCATTAGGAGGATTATGTGAAGAATACACATTTGAATGAGAGGGATTTAGTGTGAAAGAAATGACCACATGATTTAGTAAACTCAAAAGAAGAAAGATCTAGATTTATCCTCGATTCATAGAGCCCCAAGATTGATTAGTACTTAAACATAGCTCCACAAAAAAATGTGCTTGAGATAATTACATCTTGCGTGAAGATTGGATGCCAAATCAAATGTTTATAATGCACAATGATTTTTAAAAAATATAGAAAAATTGGTAATCCAAATCTTAAAATTAAATGTAAATTTGAATTCCTTGTGAAATGCTAATATACATAAAAGAATTGTGAAAATTTGATAATTACGGTGGAAGTTATGCCCCATCAAAATTTTCTTACAATTATGACTCCAGAGGTCAAAAAGTGATATAAAACAAAGCAATTTCTAAATCATCTCAATACTAATGTATCTATCATGGAAAGATATTTCCATTGATTATTCACACTTCAAAATCTAACTCTCTATTTGCAAGATATAGCAAAATTAAAAAACCCCTTGTTTACAAGCACTTGACAACTAATCTAAACCACTGGTATTGATAATAAATATAACATATAATAGTATATGTTAGTATATACATCTTTAACAATTTGAATACAAGTGTTTAAACTAGGTGGAAAATGGTTGGAACCCATATATGGCCACATGGATTATTAACCAATAATAGATTTGCATGGGAGCCATTGAGAGCACCAAATACTAGAAGGAGTCATGAAGGGTTTAAGGCCTATTAGTAAAGTCATTGTTGTTTCATGGAGGAGACCATTAGAATAAAATAAATTCTAAGTTAAAAAGGTGCTTAAAACACAACTTATTGGAGCCATTTATGGAATCATTAGAGTTCTACCTCTCTTCTTTCTTGGTTAGCCTTGACTTCTATAACAAATAGATTCAAATGACAACCTTTGCACCATTGTTGATGCCTCAATCTCCTCACATACTCGTGAATCCTTTGATCAAAAAAATATGCTCAAACCTTCACGAAAATAATGTATAGTTTGTGACTTAATGATGGAAAGTGCAAGCCCTATGAAGGCCATTAGAGATAAATATAGAGGTTCTACTTAAATAAGATATAGGCATTTGGAGTAGGTGAAGGGGGTCTAAAAAGGCCCGGTGATGAATGGAACTATAAAAAATGACTTCACTTTTTTCACATATATGATATTACAAGTACAATCAACATAATACTTGTACAATACCTCAAAAAATCTATAGCTCAATGCTTGTAAGTGGGGGTTGAATTGTACAAGTCGATGGAATAAAAATATGTTGTAGATGACTATGTTGAGGGACTCAGTGTGTAGGTGTGGATGTTGTGTGGAGTATTGACCATGGAATATCAAAGACAAATGAAATGTCCTCCTATTTGGTGCATGTGCGTGCAAGCCTTAAAGGGCCAAAAAGATGGAGGGCGTGGGTGCCATTGTGAGGATATAGGTAGGTTAGATGCTGAGATAGGTTCATATGTTACAAACACCACTAAAAAATCATTAATATGAATCAATAGTGCTCATTTCTTGATGCCAAACATAACCCTCTAAATAACCTACAAATAGGCCAATGAAGGCCACAAATTTCCTGCAAAAAAAAGGATGAAATAGGCCACAATTTCCCCAAAAAACTAAAATTTTGACCAAACTAGCAAATGGGTAGAGGGCGCTTTTGCCAATCTGTTATTTTTTTTGCTTTTCTACAAAAAAAATGTATTGTAAGTTCATTGTATGGCACCATATAGATTTTTGTGGTACAACAAAGTACATGGATTAAAAAATTACAAAAATGAAAGTTACCAAAATTGATAAAATGAAAGGTATTTCTTTGTTTGTCAAACCTTTTGGATGCAATGACATTATTCATTTGGCTCTATGATGCTCTGATGATAGGGCCATGTGTGGGAGCCACCTTGATGTGAGATTGCTCTGACACCATGTTGGAGAATGCCAAGATTAGAAAGGGTGAATTAATAACCTTCCACAAGTGAAATGATGAACACAATAAGATATCTATCATATAAATTGAATAATGTGTAAATATAATGAGGAACCTTGTATATATAAGCAAGGTAGATGAGTTAGGAAGTAGGAATAAATAGTTTTGACTAACACTATGAAGATGGAACAATGAGATCACTTGACAAGTGTGTGAGCAAGTGTCAATTATATATGCAATAGTTATCTCAACTGATCAAGACACATGTCTCAATGGTATGAAGTGAGACAAAAGCATGAGTAACCCAAGTAAGCTTAAGTTATAAGTGTGAATAGATCAATCTTAGAAAGGCGATATCCTAACTAGATATGTAAGGACATTATTTACACTAACAAGATGCATATGGTTCAAAACTTGTAAATATACTTTTATTCATCTTAGAAATTACACAAGAGGTATAAGTATTGTAAAAATACATAAAATATAATTTATTGGCTCATTTTTGTCAAAATATGTAAGATGTAAAAGCTCGAAGGAGATCTAGACGCTTGGAGGAGAGTTATCCTATGTGTAGCATTAGAGGAGGGATTTTGACACATTTAGAGGAGATGTGGCATCTTGAAGGAATTTTTTTCTATCATTGTGCAAGGAGGATGGGAACATTTTATGTTTTCATTTTGTGTAGATGTTTTGTAGGCTTGATAGTTAGAAGATCCATTGGTGAAATTCGTTTGGTGTTTCTTTGAGTGTCAGGAGAATTGTTAGAGGTGCTTCATCAAAGTCTCTAGAAGGGTTGATGTGTTCAACTCTTGCAATGTTCCATTCTTTGTTTGGATTGATTTAATAAGAGGAGATGTTGGAATATTACATCATAACTGATATAGACTAGAATAATAAATTAATTAACATGCAAATTTTAATCTATAAATAAACAGGTTAGTTTACAGTTATATTAATAAATAAATTATTAGTTGTGGGAAGTTATATTCCCATATGAAGTCAATCTTTTACAGGGAACCAAGAGTTTTATATTCCAATGAAATGCTACTTTTACATCTGTTCCAATCACCGTCAACAAGCATGAATAATGTGGCCCTGTTTTCAATGCTGAAATCCGTGCAAATGAGCCACGCCCATGTGTTTCCTGCATCATTTTCTGATCCTTTCCGATCTGTCCACACTTGGCCCAATATATTCAGAAAATAAACTCACATTTTCTCTTGTCTTTTATATAATTCTGTACACCACACGGTTGTCGTGATTGTCGAAATGAACATTTTGAATTTGATTTTTTTTCTCCTCTTTCGAAATGCCATTGGTTGAAGATGGGAAAAGTTGCATGTGATACAAAAGCTATCAATTCAATGGATGTCGACTGCAACCAACAAAAGCCCCCCGCAGACCAAGTTAACAAGCAAAACATAAGCGACTGTCAAAATTATTATCTACTGCAACGTTATTTTCTTTAAATGCAGCGAGATAATCGTGTGAGTGGAAAGAGATTTTGGACCACACAACTAAAGCTCAATTCTTATCCATCTACTAGTCAAACACAGAATGGAACCAATATTTTTTCCTTATAAATACCATCACTGAATTGTCTCAGATTACAGAGATTTCATTCTGTGCCTGTTGTTACAGATTGAAGAAGAAGAGAAAGCAAAAGGGTAGCGTTTTTGAGTTGTTAGAATGTATCCAGGAGGACCGCCACCACCAGGGGGACCTAATCCTCCTCCTCCAGGGCCAGGAGGTCCTCCAGGACCTGGAGGGCCACCTCCTCCTGGAGGACCAGGAGGCCCTCCACCCCCTGGAGGACCAGGAGGACCTGGTTGTGGTCAGGGAGGATGTTGTTAGATCCAATTTCTATGTGCAATTATATACAATAAGCCTTATACCAGAGGCAAGTGAAGTTATTGTAAAGAACTGAAAATGTTGGAGTTATTGATGTTATAGTTATATATGTTAATCTACTGTATTAATGTGGTACAATTAATATTGAATATATATTATTTGTTATCTAAGTGGTTATGAATTATTAAAATGTTAATGTTTTATTGAAGTTACATTTTTCTTCTCTTTTTATTCTCTTTCATTTCGACGATGGATCACGGAATGTGATTCAAAACGTGGATGCATAAAATTTCAACACAATCAAATTTAGAAACAATATTAAGCTATAATATGAACTGTGAAAATTTGATATCATTTACAATAATCCTGCTTTAATATTCCATAAAAAATTCCACTTTATATTAAGAGCGTCTCTGAATGTGTAGATGAGAATGTGTGAAGCTATTGCTACGATCTTATCGTTGTCTATAATTCATGCTATAGAGAAGGCTGAATAGAAAATTGTCCCGATTCAGTATTGTCGATCTTTGTCCCTTTTTCTTGTTGCCAGCTATGACAGGACAGATGGTTTATCTTGACTGCATCTTTTATACTTTAAAAATAAAGTGTAACGGTGATAAATTAAGAAAGTTTAGTGATTCAGATTTTTTATTGGTTCTGAATTCTTATATTGATTAAAGAATGTATTAACATTCAAAATACTAAAGAAGTTAAGCAAATCCTTACATTTTGTATCGGTTGTTTTACTTTGGCATTAATGGATGATGGGTTCACTTTATCAAATATTGACTCAGACAGGTGATGTGATTATAATGTTTTCAAGGTATTGAGTTAGTTTTTCAGTTTTTCAATCATTAGGGGAGAGGGGTTCATAGTGGGGAGGATTTCAATAGTGGAGATATAAGTAGTCTTCAGTGGGGTCTATAGTGGAGCATCTTAATATCCAATTGTAAAACAATTTTTATCCATAAAGTGCACTAAATGACAAATCATATGATGCCACATCGACGCTCCATAAAGTACACTAATTAACTAATTTTATATATGTGAGGAAATTTTTATTTATAATATTGGTTCACATCACAATTTATTTAAATATACGGAGATATATAGTTATAGTAATAATAAAGGTGGAATGTAATGATATGAGCATGTTAACAAAAAATATTTAAAAATTCACATAAAAATGTAAATAAAAAATAAATAAAATATATGATTGAAATAGAAAAATATAATAACTTTATATAATTTAATTCATGATAATGAGTAAAATAACATTAAAATATTTATTACCTTTGCTTGTGTACATGTCATACTACTTTAAAAATCTAGGAGTTTAGATTTTTTTCTTGCATTGTAGTATGATACTTCATTAGTTATCACACTAACATGCATTTTTTGCTGCCTTTAAATGAGTTGGACCTTTTATTCCTTTATAACTACTACTACTACTAGAGTTGAGGGTTCATTGACAATAAACAAGGATACCCCACTTAAGCATCCCTAGAAGTTTGATCCCATGGTGTTTTAAGAGGTGTGCCCCAAGATATTGTTAAATCTTATTTTTTCAATTCTTGAGTTTTATAATGTATGTCACTGGCTTGATAATTCTACTCTAATAGGATATTTTATGAGTAGCCCCCCCCACAAAAAAAAAGCATGGTATCACTAAGGGTTGAGATCTTGCACAAGATTAACCTAGATGTGCAAAAGTTCACCAAAGATTTTTTCTCTTTCATTTTGCTAAGTCAAAACATGGTGAGAATTTTCTTAGTTGTGTTCATTGGCTTGTCTAGTCCCCATTGTTGAAAATTCAAACCTTGGACTCAAGAATTTAAGGTCTCTAATGAAAAATCCCATAAGATTATCATTTGGGTTGAATTTGTTTTTGTAGAGTTGTAAATTGTCTACCCTAACAATTTCACACTACCTAGACACCCTATTTTTCTTACAACATCAATTATAATAATTTATACATTTTAGGGTCATTCATTAAATATATTAAATTCCTTGTTGGCTCAACACTTTTGGAGTAAAATCACCCAATAAGGGGTGTAGCACACCTAACCTTAAGGGTGCCCTATTTCAAATTTGAATTTTGGTTTTGATCTTTGGTGGTATAAAAAGATCATAGGTCAGCCTATATTCAAAAATATCAATTTTGAAAATTAGAAAGGAGAAAGAAGGCAATTATGAACATTGGAGCTATTATGATCAAATTACGAAGATGTATTGAGTTATCCTCTACATGCTAGCTATAGAAATATATTGTGTTTGTGGATTAGGCTATTGCAATTCTATTAAACAATCAAGGCATCCATCAATCAACATTTGTGGCAACTTGTGGTGTGGGTATCACTTTGTCAAGGATTTTATATCAAGGTAACATAATCCATTATTATTTGATTTTAGTCAATTATTAGATTTGTTTTGCCTCCACCTGACCTAGGGCATGCCTTCTTGATCATCATCATTTGTTGGATGTGGATGTAGAAAGACAAAAATGGGGTTTGACTTAGGAAAGCCCCTATACAACACAAAATTTCCCACTCTTTTCATGTGTGTAGAACATATCTAAAAGTTTCATTGGTAGAGAATCACAAGAAACCTATCTTTCAAAGTTTTCATATCCTAGAAAGATAGCATCTCTAATCAATGGAACCACAACCCTTGACCCTCAAAATTGAAAGGAAGCCAGGTGAGTAGAAAGTAGCTTTCAACACTAATCTAAGTAGGTGAGAGTTAATTTTCTTTTAACACCTTATTCACTTACCAAAATAGAAACACATATATAGAATAAAAGGTAGAACAACATGAACACATAAAACAATGACACAAGATATAGTTGGGGAAAACCCCATCAGGTAAAAAAACCCACCCTCCAAAAGCATATTACTACTGTATTATTTGAAATAAAGATTACAATGAAGCCCCAAGTACAAAGCTTCTTCAAGAAGTGTTTAAAAAAAAACACATGTTCTAGAGTGAATCCGACAACACTTCATTACCTACAAAAAAACTATGCATTCTACAATGCAAGGCATCCAATATATATAAAGATGCAATCTAGAAGAAGCATCTAGAAGAGGATGGGAATCCAAATCCGCATGACACAATATTCCACACCATAACATGCATTTGGAAAAATGTAACATATTCCCTTACACCCCTTACAGTTGTCATAACATGCAAATATTCCTTCCTCAAGCTTGGGCACCCAAAATATGATAAAAATAGGTTATGGTATAGATTCCTTACACATCTTATAGGTGTCAATAGAATTTTCCATAATTGAAAAACCTACAACTATAAGAGAATCTATCATAACTGACTAAGAATACCCAATTCTATTATAACCTATCATAACCCAACTTGATCGCCAACTTTCTCCATGCAAAAAATACCTTATGATGCATCATAGAATCTATCGTAATCTTTCATAACTTGTCATAGGTCTAGGATTCCAAAGTGGGATGCTTACCTCCACTTGGAATGATGATGTGTCATCTAGTCACCTCTAATGGGGCTGCCACCTAGCCAGTGGGTCCCAATTGATGACAAGACAACGTAGGAAATTAAATAATACATACAAATACAATAATACATTGAATTAATCAATATTAGGACTCTAAGGTTGAGACACCTTAATCCCAACATTATCACTACTTATTGAAAACCTGCCAAGAGTCATATGAAATCATCTGCTTAGGGCTCCAAGGCCCATGGAATCAAAACACCATCTAAACTTCTCTATGCTTATTGGTTTCAATAGTGCATCTGCAACATTCACCAAAGTGTCAAAATTTTCCAAGTTCACCTTTCCATCTTCTATCATATCATGAAAAAAATAATACTGAACATCAATGTGCTTTGTTCTAGTATGGAAGGTAGGATTCTTTTCTAGAAAAATTACACTTTGAATGTCATAACAAACAATAATCTATCCTACATCTAAACCAATATCAAAACACAATCTCCTAAGCCAAATGACTTCCTTAGAAGCACGAGTGGCTTCCATATACTTTGCCTCTTTCGTGGACAACACGACTACAACCTACCACTTACTCATCCAATTGATAGCACCACCAAACATCATAAACACGTAACCATTGGTGGATCTTCTGCTATCAACGTCACCTGCTCAATCTAAATCCACATATCCAAGAATACTCACAGAATGCTAAGGTCTAGTATGATAACCATGAAAACATAAGGAATACTTGGAAGTATCTTGCAAATATTTGAACTCTCTTAACTGCATCCCAATGAATGTGTCCAGGATTAGCCATAAAATGGCTAAGGACTCCCACTACTTAGGCAATGTCTAGTCTTGTGCACACCATCACATAAATCAGACTACCAACTACACTTGCATATAGTACTCTTGTCACGTACTCCATCTTAGTAGGATATTTTGGATGATCATTTATAGAAAGATTCATCCCCTACATCATAGAAACAACTAATTTTATACAATCTACCATGTTGAATCTCTCCAACACTGAGTTCATATAATTTCTCTAGATTAACCAAAGCTTTCTGTTAGCTTTGTCTCTCATGATCTCCCTTCCTAGAATGTACCTAGCTACACCCAGGTCTTTCATCTCAAATTGTGCTAACAATTGAAACTTCAAATTTGAAATAATACTTTTACCATTCCCAATAAACAACATATCAACTACATTTAAGACAATAATGAGAATGTGACCATTCTCAAATTTAAAATATACACAATGGTAAAATTTAGATCTCTAAAATCCCAATGACAACACATAGCTATCAAACTTCTAGTATGACATTCTAAGAGATTGTTTCAAACCATATAAAGATAATTATTTAGTTTGCAAACTAAATTTTATTTACCTTTTTTAGTGAAATGCTCTAGCTATGACATGTAAATAACTTCCTCCAAGTCACCATGAAGGAATGTTATCTTCACATCCATCTGTTCCACTTCTAAGTGATACACTGCTGCAAGTGATAACAAGAGTTGAATAGATGTTTTCTTCACAATAGGAGAGAATATCTCCCCAAAATCAATTCCCTCCACCTGTGAAAACCCCTTAGTGATTAACCGTGCCTCATACTTCTCAACACTTCCATCAAGACTACACTTTTTCTTAAGAAACCATTTACAACTGACATGTTTACGTCCAACAAGCAAAGGTACTCGATCCCAAGTCTTATTTTAATCTAATGTAGCCATTTTCTCATCCATGGAATATATTTATGAATGTACATCACTCATACCTATAGCCTCTCTAATAGTACTAAGCTCATAAGTGTTAGCAATCAAAGAAAAAATACAACTGGAATCCAACAATGAATAACCAAACCTTTTCAATTTCCACCTAACTTGTGTAGACCTCCTCAAAGGTTGAGGTTGAGGTTCTTTTTCTTCTTTAGAACTTTTAGAGCTGCTTGAGCTCTCCTCATTATCATGTCTAATAGGAGTGTGTAGTTCATCTTTCTTTGAAGTAGGTGGAATCTAAACTACATCCTTCTTTTGTTTGTCCTCTTTTTCTGGCTACAACTCAATAGTGGAAGGTTTCATCTCTTTGAAAATCACACTTCTGCTATAGAGAAGATTCTAAGCTTCTAGATCCCAAAGATTTTACCGTTTCATACCAACACCATAGCCAATAAAGATACTGTTAATGGTCGGGTGATCCCATAATAGAGGTTTACACTTTTTGGCCAAACCTGACATTGAACTAATTTTTTAAAACTAAATCTTCACTTTCAAGCACGTATAGTTCCTAAACCATGAGGAATTTGAAGATGATCCAAAATAGTGATTTGTGACACTTTGACTATAGATTCTAAATATATATATTTTAAAATTTTTGGAATCAGATTGCATTGTTTTTCATCTCCTTCAAAAACTAGTTTTTAACAATAAATGCCATTTTTAAAGAGTGATTTTTACTGTAAACAACATAAATTTTTTCTATGAAAGATAAAATTCTATTTTTTTTGAATTTAGATTTGTAACTATGATATCTAGCATGTTTATTTTGTTTCATAATATTTTATTAAATATTTTTTTCTTAATTAAGTTTTGAAGTCAAACCAATTACAATTTAGACATAGGCAGACCGTATACAACATAAATTTTATTTTTATGTATCAAAATTAAATTTACCTTTTCTTGCTAGATCAAGGACATCAATACCTAGCACTTTTTTTTTTTTGATTTTTTTGGTAACCTACTATTTTTCCACATGTGCAAAATAGAGAGCTTGATTTTCGGTGAAAAACCTACATTCACAAGGAATAAAAAATAAATATAATAATCAATTAAATATATTTAAAATTATACTTTTTGGGAAGCTTATAATAAGGACTACATACTTACAAAAAATACATTTTAAATTAATTCATTTGATCCCCAAAAGGTAAATAAAAAGTAGTTTTTTATCAACGTTTTGATCTGGGCATAAAGGAGACTCCATTATAGGTATGGTTTAAAAATAGCCGGGTTTTATCCAAAGGAGTTTGATCTAAGGTGGTTCAAACCTTCTTCAATTGGAATCCTTTAAATGGAACTTTTCAAGGATTAAATCATTATATTTTCTAAGAATATGTGATTTCAGTAAAAATCAGGATGTCCCAAAAAGTGTAAAGCATTATTGTGGGATCACCCAACCTTTTTCTTCAAATTTGACCTCTTCTCAATTGGAACATGAGCATAAGATTTGCAACCAAATACTCTAAGATGTCTCATCGAAGGATTTAAACCATACCACACCTCCATGGGTGTATTTCCAACAAGTGCTGATGTAGGAGATCTATTGATCAAATAACATATAGTGGCTACCACTTCAACCCAAAATTTTTGTTCAAGGCTAGCTTCACTCAACATACTCCTAGCCCTCTCCATCAATGTTTTTTTCATCCTCTTTGCAACTCCATTTTTCTATGGAGTGTAGGGAGTTGTCTTATGTCTCTCAATCCCATGCTCTTTATAGAACTTGTCAAAATATATGGAATACAACTCACCACCATTGCCAATCCTCAAACACTTAATATTTCTACTAGTCCGATTTTCTACCAAGGCCTTAAGCTCCTTAAACTGACTAAAGAATTCATCTTTACTTTTTGAGAAAATAAACAAATATCCTTCTACTGTAATCATCTATGAAAGAAATAAAATATACAGATTTTGATAATGAAGGAACATTCATAGGACCAAAAAAATCTAAATGAACATAAAGCAAAACCCTATAAGACTTATGAGAACTAGAGTAAAAATAAACACGATTTTTTTTCCATAAACACAATGTTCAAAAAAGTTGAACTTGAGATTACAATCATCAAGCCCTTCAACAAGGATCTTATTTTTCAGGGTTCTGAGGCCCTTGTCACCAATGTGACCAAGTCATTGGTGCCATAAAATTTTCTTCTCTATAGGAAGCTTCATTTCCATGGAATGAGCACCCTTAGGTGCCAAAAAATGCATGATCAATAGATGTAGCTACAACACACTTCTTCATTGCATGATCTGATGGCAAGGATGAAGAATCCAAAGGTCTCTTCTTTAGTAAATCAGAAGAACTATTTCACTATACTGTGCATGCATCCAATTTATGTAGGGTGCCAACACGAATACCCTTAGCCAAGACCATAGCTCCTCTTTTCATCTTGCATCCTCCACCAGAGAAAACAAATTGCACTCTCAAATCATTCAATTTGCTTACGAAAAGCAAGTTTTGTGCAAAACCTAGGATATGCAAGACACCACCAATCCCCTTTACTCTTCCATCAAGAAATTTGATTTTAACTCTTCCACGAACAATGATCTTTAGGTGAGATTCATCACCTAGGTACCCCTTATCACCATTGTACTCCAAAAAGATGCACCCAAATCTACCAACCATACAAATCTTTAGATGCATGGGTTGCCAAGGCTGCAATAAATGCTTCTCCTTGCTCTCGAGATGATTTTTCAGATTCAAAATTGGAGAAAGACTTGTTTTTCTTCTTCTTCTTCTTCTTGCAATCTTTCTATAAGTGACTATTTTTTCCACAGTTCCAACACTTTACCTTGGGTTTCTTACCTGGAGACTTAGATATCCTTAGATACTTTGAACTTGGTTTATTATCCTTCTTTTTTCCCTTCTCCTTTGGTCTACCATGAACAAAAAGGGCCTCCTTGGTCATCTTAAAAGAATTTCTTTGCATCTCTTCAGATAAAAATGAAGCAACTACCTCATCCATCTTGAAATTAGTTGTAACGCTTCCAATAGCCATCACTAGGTGATCCCATGAGTTTGGAAATGAGCACAATAGGAGCATGCAATGATCTTGTTTGTCAATCTTGTATCCAACAAAACCTAGTTGAGAAATCAACATATTAAAAGAATTCAAAGGGTTTTCCATAGATACTCCATCTTCCATCTTCATAGAATACATTTTCTTTGTTAGGAACATCATGTTTGCCAAGGATTTTTCCTGATAAACATCTCCAAGTTTCTTCCACAATAAAGCAACAATATTCTCTTCATGAACATTTAGGAGAATGAAATTAGCTAAATAGAGTCTAATCAAACCCTTGGCTTTCTGATCCATGTGATCCCAGTCTTCTTGTTTCATGCATGATGGTTTGGTTCCAAAAATAGCCACACATAGTTCATGATCTATGAGCATATCTTCCATCTTGAGCTTCCACAACCCAAAATTATCATCATTAAAATTCTCCATCTCAATCCTTATGGATGTTCTTGTCATCATTTTCCTGCAACAAGGTCATGAAATACACTTCTGCAAAACTCCCACTAAAACAAATGTCAACTAAAAAAACCCTTCTAACCCGACAATGGAATCAAGGCTAGCAAAGCTCTAATAGCAACTAAAAGGAAGTTGGGTGAGTGGAAAGTAGCTTCCAACATTAGTCAAAGTAGGGGAGAGTTACAAAATTTTATTTTAACACCTTATTCAATTACATAAATAGAAACACATATAAAGAATAAAATATAGAACAACAAGAACAAATAAAATAATGACACCAAATATACATGGGGAAAACCCTTTCAGGTAAAAAACCCCATGTACTCCAAAAGCACAATACTACTATATTATCTGAAACAAATATCACAATGCAACACCAAGTGCACAACTTCTTCAACAAGTGTTTAAAAAAAAAAACACATGTTTTGGAGTGAATCTAATAGCGCTTTGTTACCTGCAAACAAACTATGCATTCTACTATGCAAGGCATCCACTATGTAGAGATGCACGAAAGAAGAAGCATCTAGAAGAGGATGGGCATCCAGATCCACATGACACAATCTTCCATGCCATAACATGCATTTGGAAACATGTGAAATATTCCCTTACACCCCTTATGTTGGTGCTTTTCCAACAAAACCTTGAAATTCTCTAAAGGGTAGCCAACCCTTATGCTCAAGAATCTTCAAAGCTAGTGGCCAACAAATGAGTAAAGTATTCTGAGGTCTTTACTCCTATTCTTTAGGCTCTGTGGGACCTAGGAGGGTGTTCCTTATTGTGCTTAAGTAATATATGTCAAATTGAGAACACATTTATACATAGATTAATTCGTATTAATTGCAAATAAACATAATTCACTGAAGATTTGGTAGACCTTTGAGTAAATTATCATCTACTTGCTAGGAATACTTCATGATTGACATATTTTTAATGAATTTTGTCCTCATTTTAAATCCATAGCTAGGCGCACTGCTAGTTCATTTACTTGCAATACTTCTTAACAAATAGACCAGTGCTTCATCGATTGAGAAAATGGAGTTAAGTATACAAAAACCTATAATATATTAGTCATTTAATTTAGACATTGATGGGCTATTGTCATACTACCTTTTAGTATTCAATTCACTACATCTCGAACACTACTTCTTACCAAATACTTTACTCTTCAATCACAAACCTGTGACTTTATTTAAGCATTTAACCAAATCTTTGAATTGAAGCAAATATAAATTCACACATCTAATTAAAACAACTGGAGATGAATAAAAAGATCATTAATCATTTTCATTTATAATCTGTAAGAGAATTGCATAGGAGAGTACATGCTCAAGAATTAATCTTTTCTGCTATATTTGTGTCTTATATAAATCTAATTTAAGATTCTTACATACGAGACCCATACCCAAGACAATTTACTATTCTATTCATTATTCATTCTATAGTATATTCCTTCCTGAACATAGCTTCTACCTAGACATTTTCTAGACTAAAAAATCAAACCCCTTGCAATGATCCCTGAAATCCCTTTTATAGACCAAGGGAGCAACAAGCATCTGGTTCAATTGCAATTACATTTCACATTTCATTTCAAATAAATTTCAACCAAAATCGAGAGATTCCCTAGATGGTTACATGCAATCATTGACAGAGTAGGGGAAACAAAAGATAAAATTCACTACGAGTTGCCAATGAAGAGTAACCAAATCACCATAGAGAACCATTAGCCATAGTTGCAATGTCCATGTCGATCCAAAAGTTTCTTCACCATACTAGGCAGAGGACTTCCACATCAGCATGGAAGAGTAAAAGATAAAAACCACAAAAATGTTAAAGAGAGCACTCCTGATGCAGAGACCATGGTGTCATTAAAAAAACACAAGGAGAAGACACTACTCTAAGTCATCAACATCAGAGTAAGCTCGAACACTCCTTGTTCATGATGCAACTAGAGAAACCATCACCACATCATCATCAGAGTCATCATATGACACTAGAGAAAGAAGGTATTGGTTGTAGCCTGAGTCAATGTCACCTCCATCATCTAAAGGGCTATCAGAGTGCACTAAATGGGAGAATTGTGTTTTCCTAGGTAGGCCTTATGACTCTTATCTCTTTTCTTAGCCTTCTTCGCAGGCTCAGCCGGCTCCTTGCCCTTAAACTTGACCAATTCTTCTGAAATGGTCCTATTTCTTAAGTTGTAGGTATTGTGGAAAATTGTTTTCTTCTTTCAACCATGGGCCTTCTTTTTACCTTTTGGAACCAAAAAAGTCATAGGGACTTCTTGCTCAGCTATAGACATATCCTCATAACACTCAAACACATTAAGTCGGCTAGACCTCCTAATTGGATAAATTGGCACACTCGAATTTCCCATTTCATAGAACATAGGGTGAAAGATAGCAAGTCTAAATTGAGAAAAAACTAACCAACTCAAAAGCTCCTAAATCAAATTTGTAGAAAAACACACCCACAAGCCCTGACAATCACAACCAGCCCCAAAAATGTGAAACTCCTAGCCACACTAGAGCATGAATTAAGAGATATCATATGAAAAATAACTTACCCTGGATAAAAACATAAAATCCTCAGCTCATGAAATCAAAACACTCACACACTTCTTCAATAACCCACACCTCACATTCTCTATAGACTGAAAATGGTGAAATCAAATGACAAACGATCTGTATTAAATAGATAATTTGGAGCATGTAGTAATTAACGATTGAAAAAATCCTCATGCGAGTGAGTTGATAAGTTAGTAGCTCAGCTTTGAATCTAGGCCGTCAATCTTTGAGGATTTAAAATTTCATCAATGGAAATCTTGAGCATCAATTTTTTGGATTTTGCAACTTGTTCCTAGAAAATGGCGATGCCACCTCAAATGCTGCCATATTTTCCCTTAATCTTCATTAATCACTAGCAATCTAAAAATTAACATGCATCACCAACTTGATCCATTCCTTTTCATTTATATCAGTGAAGTACACAATGACAACACTTGAAGAGAATAACCCCTAAAACATCCCATCGCACATTGTTAATTTGCCCCACCCCTCCAAGGTTCAATTAGCAATGAGAGCATTGGCGCGATGAAATTCTAACTGTTGGATCACTGCTCACTTTGGAAATCTTCAATACATCATGTGTCACTGATTCATGTTTAAAATTTTAGGTCATATTTGTGACAACTTGAAACCAATGATGAAACCAAATTATGCCACATGCACCTGCATGAAAACCTAGGGCAACATAGATATTGCTTTGGGGAACACTTTGGATCAGTGAAAGGAAACCTTGAACAAAGCATTTCACTGCTCATCGCCCATTTAGATAAAACAATCACATTTTCCATCTGTGATTAACGATAGAACAAAAATCAGGGAGCCATGAGGTCATCACTCATCACCAATTTGAAACTCAAAACTCGAGGAAGATCCACAATGAGCAATAAGGATAGAAGTAACAAGCACTAGGGTCGATCACACATCACTAACTCTCACCATGAAAATGACGAGGAATTAGCGATATGAGAAAATCTAGTGATAATGACCAAAACCCATATATCACGCATTGCTAATATAAAACTTAAAACCCACAACCTATCTATGATGTGCAAACAAAAGAAAAGATGACCATCACCAATTTTTGATGCAAGTTTGTTTCTAGAAAGCCATTCGCGATGAGAGAAACCAAATAAAATTCGCTCATCACTCATCGCCCATTTGAATTCGTATTTCAAAACCTATCTGCAATGGGCGATAAAGGGAAGCGACAAACAAGACTTAAGTGAAAACATTTTAGCACATGCCCACAAGTTGTTTTAAGATGGGGACAATTGGGGATGATGTATAAAAGGCCTCAAGAACTTAGAACATAATATTTTCAAAGGATGCAAAGGGAAAATGAGGTCAATCGATAAACTGTACAAAATATAAGAATGCTGGACCTAGGGTGAGGGACCGGTTACTCCATGAGTGCTAATGAATCAAGATGTTTTAAGTTGACTAGGAGCAGGAAACAGAAGGTCAACATCAAATTAGGGCTTTTTGAGTGAGATTTTAACAACAAAATCCCTAGGAAATAATTATGAACAAAAACCGAAGTCCAACATTAAAAACTGACTGAAATTGGTACAATCAGGGAAGGAAACATAGATTTTTTAAGGGTTCCATAAGTGGATCCATTTGGGGATGTCTGATCCTTAGTGAATAGATCAAGAACCTATAATCCTAGGTGAAGCAAACCGAGCATAGGGGATGAAAAACAAGGACTAGGTAGGAAAACCAAACCAAATCAAACAACATATGTACAATATTTACATAAGTTACAGAGTCATACCAACCCAAAACTAGTGCTTACCTCTATCAAAAACCCTATTTTCCACTATCTACACTAAGCTAAGGCTGAAAACACTATCATGAATTGCCCACTAGCTGATCATGCTGTGGCCACTGCAATCAACCACTATGGACATGTGTTTGAACTTATAATAATTCCTTTCATTCATGTCCCTCTGTGAACTATAACTAATCATTAACTGGAACAAATTATTAGTATAACATTTAATCTAACTCAGTTTATAATCACATTTCACCAAATGTTCATCCAATTGAACAAGGAAAATAAAACATTCATAATCCACTTGATCACTATCATCATACAAACTAATATCAAATTCATTTTTCTCTTTAAAATGGAAACCCTCATACATATTTCCTCTAGGGCTTCCACTCAAGGACATATGACCTAACCCTATGAAGTGATACTACCATTTCACATCTAGAATCCCAGGGTCAATATCATCCAACCTTCATCCCATATTAAGCACACATTCACTCTATTGGATAAACAAAAAATGGTCATACACAGGATTTTGTTCAAATTGGTGCTCACATTCATTAGGTTAGCACAAACTAGTTATGCTACCATATTTTTCATCTCCTTGGGAAACTGATTCAGTAGTCCCCATAGCATTGTTGCTCTTATCAGGGTTATTCTTTCCAAAGGCACTATCCATAGCTTCCCAGACATTAAAAAGTACTCTTGTTTCATGATTATCACTACACTCCCATCCTCTTTTAAAGTCATTGCTCAACCTAAAAGAAATTGTCTCAAAGGATGAATCCAGTAACTCAAGATTGATGTGATCATTAGTAAAAAATTTGAGTGTACCATCAGTTGATATGTTTTTTGGCTGATATATGTAGGATTCCCAAGAACTTAAACATTTCTCATTTTCAACCAAACAAGTATCCTTAATGCATTCTTTGTTGAAAACTATCATGTCCATCTCTGCCATGAAATTTGTTTGTTCCATTTATGTTTCATACAAGCATTCAAAAATAGGACCTTGCTAACCAACGTCACTAATCCCATCATTTTTAACATAAAATTTAGGATCAAGACTCTAAATACAAACACTCTTATCTTGAAATTCATCATCTACCACATTTCTAGGGAATTCCAATTTTGACAAATTTGGATTGCATTTCAAGAATTGATCACATGCTATCTATTCATCTAAGGGTGAGGGCACAACCTCATGAGTATTGGTACAAATGAACTCCTCAGGCAAGAAGGATGCCTTCAAGTCAATCTCACAAAAAGATTCATGTTCCTTATATTAGCAATCAAGATCTTCATGTTCACTATCCTGGTCACCCACCTTCAAAGGTACATCAACAATATTTGTATGTATGACAATATCATCATCTAGATTACTAGATAGATATTCTTCTTTAGAAAATTCTTTATCCATTTCTTAAATAGACCCCCAATTATCAACAATAGGAGGAGCATTCCTATCATCCTGGGACATCATTTTCTGCATATACTCACATTTAGCCTCCTTAACAATCCTGATCCAACCAATTATTTGATCAAAATCTTGGGGCTTTAATTCCCTAGGAAAAGTATTGAGCCTTGGCTCATAAATGTCACAAAATAGGTCAATACAAATTGAATCATAAGATCATAACCCTTTAGGGATCTCGAATAAGGAATCCAAAAACCTTGATATCAAGTCATAGGGTGATTCCCCTTCATGTCTCTTCATACTAGATAATTGAACAATATCTGATCATTGTCAGTCAAACCCTGTTGTAGCTCATCTTGCATCTATTCATTATTAATATGTTGTGGTGATGAACCGGATAAGGCATTAATAACATCATTACTCTGATCATCCTTTTCATCCTTATCTGTCATTTATATGATGTGCATCAAGAAAACAAAAACTTGTAGCCATATAACCTCTCATCATTGAATATTTCATAATATTCTCAATGTCCATAGCAATGTGACAGGCATGATGCAATGTTTTGGGTTCCTTATCCCTTATCAAATAACTCATCTCATTATCAAATGCACCTAGATATACAATTAAACATTCTACATCACTAGGTCTTAGTTGTTCAGGGACACCTCTTACTACTTGTATGAATCTCAAGTTAAAAGTAGGAACCTTCTCATCATCATTCTTTTGGATTTTCATAAGTCTTTTTCTTATCTCAGTCGGATTAACCCTTTCACCAAATTGTTCCACAAATGCTATCATGAAGTCATTCCATGAAACTATAGAATATACTGGAAAAAGTGAGAACCAGTCTCTAGCATTTTCTTTCAAATATTGAGCAAAGAGCTTCATGACCACATCCTCATGATCTATCTCAAAGTCACCCATCAAATCTACGAATGCAGTTAAGTGCTTAGAAGCTGATTCATCATATGCCTTGCAAATTTAAGTAAATGTTTCCTAATATCACTAGGAATCTTATTAGGCAAACCTTAAATACCATTAAAGCTTAATGGATTATAACTCTCGATAGAGAACTTCTTTTGATGGTATGATAAGGGTTGCATACCTTGCATGCTTATATTCAATATCCCAAAAGGAGATACAAGGGGGTGATATATTTCTCTTGTACCCTTATTTCATCTTCAAAAATCAACTTCATAGTTGATATCCAATACCTAATTCTTAATTTTAATCACAATTTTAAAGCTCAAACATATCCATGCTTTAAAAAATTCTAAGATGCATGATTTAGGAGTAAGCATACTTCTTCAACCCAACTCAGATATTGCACATTTTACCCTAGAAGTATGGAAAACAACTACTATAACCTTTACTAGTGCTTAATTCACATAATAGGGAAACAAAATTTTCATCACACCTATTCAGCATGGTTCACTCATAAATTAAATTCTTCTTGAAACCCAAGGCATAGGAAAATACTTGAATATACTGCCACTCCTAAGATGTGTTCTAGATTGGTAAGCCTTGTAGATTTGGAATTTTCTTCATGCTTTCCATTAGGTTCTTATGCATAGAGTCACCACCTCCTTTATAGAGGAACAAAATTCCACAATATGAGGCTTCTTTTACCAATAAATTTCACTTCAAACCTTCTTAATCAACAAAGTCACACATGGATCCTTTACACTTCCTTTTTTCTAGCAACTCATACTGGTATATACATTTTTTGGAGTCGCCACCCACTTCTTAGCAGGATTTTTTTTTACCAATATTCATGAACTTGTGGAAAATATTAATGGCATGTGAAAATTTTCAAAGAATATACAACAAACTCCTTCAATATCCTGGAGGATTGAGTCATTGACACAGAGTCAGGTTGGACAATACAATCCTGTAACAAATAATTTGACTCTTTATGATACAATGATCCTCTATCAGAGTTTCTCAGATCTCCCTAGCAGAATCACCATTTCTGTTGGTGTTTTTTCAAGGAGAACCTTGAAATTCTCTAAAGGGTAGCCAACCCTTATGCTTAAGAATCTTCAAAGCTAGTGGCCAACAAATGAGTAAAGGATTCTGAGGTCTTTACTCCTACTCTTTAGGATTTGTGGGACCTAGGAGGGTGTTCCTTATTGTGCTCAAGTAATATATGTCTAATTGAGAACACATTTATACACAAATTGATTCCTATTAATTGCAAATAAACACAATTCACTGAAGATTCAGAAAACCTTTGAGTAATTTATCATCTAGTTGCTAGGAATAAGGGAATATTTCAAACTCATACTTCATGATTGATATATTTTTAATGAATTTTGTCCTCATTTTAAATCCATAGCTAGGTGCACCTCTAGTTCATTTAATTGCAAGACTTCTTAACAAATAGAATAGTGATTCATAGATTTGGAAAATGGAGTCAAGTATACAAAAAAATGTAATATATTATCCATTTAACCCAGAAATTGATGTGCTATTGTCGTACTACCTTATAGTATTCAAATCACTACATCTAGAACACTACTTCTTACCAAATCCTATACTCTTCACTCATAGACTTGTGACTTTATTTAAGCATTTAACAAAATATTTGAATTGAAGCAAAGATAAATTCACACATCTAGTTAAAAAAATTAGAGATGAACAAAAATATCACTAATCATTTTCATTTATAATCTGTAAGAGAATTGCATACTTGAGAGTACATGCTTGAGAATTAAGCTTTTCTGCTATATCTATGGCTTATGTAAAATTAATTTAAGATTCTTACATATAGGACCCATACCCAAGAAAATTTACTATTCTATTCATTAATCTTTATACAATATTTTCCTTCCTAAACCTAGCTTCTACCTAGACATTTTCTAGACTAAAAAATCAAACCCCTTGTAATGAGCCTTGAAATCCATTTTATTTACCAAGGGAGCAACAAGCATCTGCCTCAATTGCAATTACATTTCACATTTCATTTCAAAAAAATTTCAACCAAAATAAAGAGATTCCCTAGATGATTACATGCAATCATTGATAGATTAGGGGAAACAAAAGAAAATTTTTAGTATGAGTTGCCAATGAAGAGTAACCAAATCACCATAGGGAATGGTGCAGGAACACCTTGTGCATTTTATGCCTCTATAAGGAAATATTGAAAAAAAAGAATTTTCATCATGAAAATAATTTTAAAAGGTCATGTTTGGATCATATCAAATGTATTTGAATAGGTTCCTAGGAGGTCAAAGTGGTAAAATTGTAAAAGTTGCAAAAAAATTTCAAAATTGCTAAATTGCAAGAAGTTGTAAAATTAGGAAGTTGAAGAGTCATTCTTGAAAATGGAGTTAGTGGGGTAGTTATAACTATTGGGTCAGCTAAGAAGACTGATGCAACACATATTTAGGGCCTTGTAAATTTGAACCGAGCATTGGAGATTGTAATTTGAAGGAATTTTGCTAATAAAAGTACTTTGTTCTGCACTTTCAATGTTTTCTTCTTACTTTCAGACCTTTGTATGGATTGTACAATATTCTTAGGATCTAAAAATTGTTTTGAATTCATAGTGTGTTGTTTTAGCCTCTATTTGGAAGTGTTTTGAAGAGTTTTTATTTAGTTTGAAGAATTTTAGAGCACTTTTACAAGAAATAGGTTGAAACCCTCAAATCAAGGGTTTTGAGAGTCTAGTTTGGATCTAGCAACTATTCCATCGATTTAGGATTTGAAAATCAGTGGAGTAGGTTAATGTAGGTTTCTGTTAGTGTTGTGTGTATTTTCAAATGTAGGGGAAGTGAAGTTATAGGGTTCTTGTTGCTGCCCCAAGAGATTTTTCAGAATTTTCTATGCAAGAATGAAGCCTACAAGTTAAGATTTGAAGAAATGACAAAGGAGAAGGTTGGAAATCAGTTTATTATGAATTTTTAGACATATTACAACATGTTTGAAGTAGTGGCAAGGTGGCAAGAAGTTTGGAAGTTGAAAACCATGAATAAAGCTCAGGTTTTTCCCATAATTTCTATAGGTAGCATCCTTTTGTAGGATATGGTATGGCCTTACAAGCTGAATTTTGGTCAAAATTTTCATTTATTTGATATATATATGAGTTAAAAAATGATTGGTTTTTGTCTCATGCAATTTCATGGAGATTTGAGCAAGTTATGACAATTTTAGTGAAAACTAGTTTTTGCTTAGTTGAAAAGGAACCTAGAGTGAATGGTTTGATATTTTGGTGTATCAAGGAGTCTTAAAGCATTAGAGATTGATGTTTTGGTAGTTTTAAAACTTTTTTTAATTCTTTCCATGGTAATTTTTTGGTTTTGGAGTGAGTTTGTTGGTACATGCTTTGAAAATTAGGCCTATTTTGAAGCCTAAATGCTTGAGGACAGTCATTTTTTTGATGTTCTTTTCAAGACGCCAACACCTACTATTGAATTATTTAAAATGAGGCTGTAATGGGTTCATAAAAATGTATTTTTTTTGTGGAGATTCAAGGTAGTTTAAAAAATATGCCCAGTTTAAGGTCTGTGGACTACTACAAGGAATTTGGCCTTTTGGTGTAAGCAATGAAAAAGATGATAAGTTTTTGTTTATGAAAGAGTGTTATTTGTTTGAACATGTAAAAATATTGATGATTGAAGTGTTTTAAGGTCTGATGATAGTTTAGAAGAATGATTTGATGATTTGGTGTCTTTTAGCCATGATGAATCAAGTGTAAATGAAGGGAATTTTGCTGAAAGTTTAGTGATCTTCTCAAGTTTTATGTTTTGGGTTTTAAGAACCCCTGAAGTTGGTAGATGCTCTGAATTAGGGAACCATTAGCCATAGTTGTAGCATTGATGTCGATCCAAAAGATTCTTCACCATACCAGTTGGAGGACTTCCAAATCAACATGGAAGAGTAAAAACAAAAACCACAGACATGTTGAAGAGAACACTCTTGATGTAGAGACCATGATGTCATAAAAAAAACAAGGAGAAGACGCTACTATGAGTCATCAACATCAGAGTAAGCTCGACCACTCCTTCTTCATGATGCAACTAGATGAACCATCACCACATCATCATCAGAGTCATCATACGACATCGGAGATGAGGTATTGGTTGTAGCCCAAGTCAGTGTCACCTCCATCATCTGAAGGGCTATCAGAGAGAAAAAATGGATAATTTTGTTTTCCCAGTTAGGCCTTATTAATCTTGTCTCTTTTCTTTGCCTTCTTTGTACACTTGGTTGGATCCTTGCCCTTCAACTTGACCAATTCTTCTGAAATGGTCTTGTTTCTTAAGTTGTAGGTACTCTAGACAATTTTTTTCTTCTTTTGACCATGAGCCTTCCTTTTAATTTTTAGAATCATAGAAGTCGCAGGGACTTCTTGCTCACCTACATACATATCCTCACAACACTCAAATAGATTAAGCTGGCTAGACCTCCTAATTGGCTGAATTGGCACACTAGACTTTCCCATTTTGCATAACAAAGGGTGAAAGCTTGCAAGTCTAAATTGAGCAAAAATGACCAACTCAAAAGCTCCTAAATCAAATTTGTAGGAAAACACACCCACAAGCCCTGATAATCACAACCAACCCTAGAAATGTGAAACTCCTAGGAACACTAGAGCATGAATTACATAGAGCTCATATGAAAAGTAACTTACCTTGGATAAAAACATTAAATCCTCAGCTCACAAAAGAAAAAAACTTGCACACTTCTAGAACCGACACCTCACATTCTCTGCAGACTGAAAATGGTGAAATCAGGCGATTGGCATTAAATAGAAAATTTGGAGCATACAACAATTAATGATTGAAGAACTCCTCATGTGAGTGAGTTGATAACTTAGCAGCTCCACTTTGAATCTGGGCCATCGATCTTTGAGGATTTAAAACTTCATCAATGGTGATCTTGAGCATCATTTTTTGAATTTTGCAACTTGTTCCTAGAAAATGGCGATGCCACCTCAAATACTACCACATTTTCCATTAATATTCATTAATCACTAGCGATCTGACAATTAACATGCATCCCCAACTCGATCCATGCATTTTCATTTATATAAAAAAAGTACACAGAGTTGACACTTGAAGAGAATAATCCCTAAAACATCCCATTGTGCATCGCTGATTTTCCCCACCCCTCCAAGGTTCAATCAGCGGAAAGAGAATTTGTGCGATGAAAGTTTGACCATTGGATCACTGCTCACTTTGGAAATCTTCAATACATCGTGTGTCGTTGATTCAAGTTTAAAATTCCAGATCATATCAGCGACACCTTGAAACCATCGATGAAACCAAATTGTGCCACATGCACCTTCATGAAAATCTAGGGCAGCAGAGATATCGCTCTTGGGAACACTTTGGATCAGTGAAAGGAAACCTTGAACAAAGCACTTCATCGCACATTTCCCATTTAGATAAAATAATTGCATTGCCATATGCGATGAGCGATAGAATAAAAATAAGACAACCCCAAGGTCATCGCTCATTGCCAATTTGAAACTTAAAACTTGTGGAAGATCCATGATGAGTGATAAGGGAATAAGTAGCAAGCACCAAGGTCCATCACACATCACTAATTCTCATCATAAAATTGATGAGAAATTACCGATATGAGAAAAGATAGCGATAAGGACCAAAACCCATATATCGTGCATCACAAATGTAAAACTTAAAACCCACAACCTATCCGTGATGCAAGAAACAAAAGAAAAGATGATCATCACCAATTGCTGATGCAATTTTGTTTCTAGAA
Organism: Sequoia sempervirens; assembly: GCA_007258455.2. Classification (NCBI taxonomy): domain Eukaryota; kingdom Viridiplantae; phylum Streptophyta; class Pinopsida; order Cupressales; family Cupressaceae; genus Sequoia; species Sequoia sempervirens. The sequence continues at coordinate 91,418,193 of VDFB02379711.1, forward strand.
ATCCATCCATGATGAGAGAAACCAAAGAAAATCTGCTCATCGCTCATCACCCATTTGAATTCACATTTCAAAACCTATCTATGATGGGTGATAGAGGGAAGCAACGAACAAGACTTAAAAATTTTTAGCACATGATAGCAAGTTTTTTAAGATGGGGACCATCTAGGATGATGTATAAAAGGCCTCAAGAACTTAGAACATAATATTTTTGAAGGATGCAAAGGCCAAATGAGATCAATCGATAAAATTTACAAAATATAAGAATGTCAGACCTAGGGCGAGCGACTGGTTACTCCATGAGTGCTAATGACTCAAGATGTTTTAAGTCGACTAAGAATGGCCAAAAAAAGGTCAACATTGAATTTGGGATTTTTGAGTGATATTTTGATAGAAAAATCCCCAAGCAATAATTATGAACGAAACCCTAAGTCCAATATTAAAAACCAATTGAAATTGGCACAATTAGGGAAGTAAACATGAATTTTTTAAGGGTTCCATCACCTTACATTTGTCATAACATGCTAATATTCCTTCCTCAAGCTTGGGAACCCAAAATATGCTAAAAATAGGCTATGATAGATTCCTTACACATCCTACATTTGTCATAATTGACAAAACTTGCAGTTTTAAGAGAATTTATCTTAACTGACCAAGAATACCCAATTCTCTTACAACCTGTCATAACCCAACTTGAGCTCAAAATTTATCCATGATAAAAGATACCTTATGATCCATTATAGAATATGTCATAAGCTATCATAACTTGTCATAGGTCCAAGATTCCAAAGTGGGATGCCTACCTCCACTTGTGATGATGATGTGTCATCCAGTAACCTCCAATGGGGATGCCACCTAGCCAGTGGGTCCCAATTGATGACAAGACAATGTAGGAAATTAAATAATACATACAAATACAATAATACATTAAATTAATCAATACTAGGACTCTAAGGTTGAGACACCTTTATCCCAAATAAAATTAGGCCCAAATTTCAATATCAGGTTCCTCTCTATATCTCCCTTATAAATCTACAATTGTTCCAATAGTTTTTGTTTTCCTTTGTGTGATAAATTATACTTCTAGATCTAGGGTTTATGTCAAATAGGCTTGTTAAAAATATGTGAAGCAATTTTTTCCTAACTTTTTGGTTTTTAGCTTTTACTTCCTTTCCGCTTTACGCTGGCACCACGCTCGAAGAACAAAGATTAATCTCAAAAAAGGCACACAATGTGCCATATGGTGGCTATGAATCTTCTCTCTATATCGCCTTTCTTTCAGGCCTGAACTAGGACACATGTCCACTTGGCGGGGATTTATTCAAAGATCTTCTCATAAAATCTAAAATTTCCCACCCACTTGCCATGTCATCCATTTTGTTGGGAAGATCAAGTCATTTGTGGATGTTTTTCTTTTTGGGCAGATTTTTTCGGATGGTGCGATGAACTTCTTTCAAGAGCATACTTTTGGGGTGGCATGATTTTTCTTCATAGCTTATCGATTAGATTTTGCCAAGTTTTGCTAAGATCCAATTCTCTTTTGATAGTATATCTTCACAAAGCTCCTATAATATCTGGAGCCATTAATGAGGCAGCTTGAGACTTTATGAGCAAAGATTGTTGCAATCTAATACAGTCCTAGATCGGATTGTGGTCAATTAGGTGTAGACACCTAGTGTTAGTTCATCTCTACTGGTTGCGGTGGTGACTCTCCCTCCTAGTTATTTAAAGGGGTTCACAATAGAGAGTAAAAAATGTTGGATAATCTTAAGAGGGAACCATCTTCTATTTTTTGGAAGAGGATATTTTTTAGGGAGTTTTGATTTCTTAGGGATAGGAGGATTTCATAGACCACTATTCATGCTCTTTGACATGCTATATTTGTTGAGACTATTAATTAGATTGGAATCTGACCTTTGTTTTTTAGCTAATTTATTGCAAGAATTAGATCTGTTAAGAAGAAATCTCTAGAACTATGCATGTTATGGCCTTTATCACAAATTTATTTTTCATATATCATTTATGTTGAGAGCATTGTGTTAAAGCTTTACATAAGTAGTCTGGATGATTATTTCGCATGTTATTAGCTATTATGTTTGATGCTATCTTTAGAAATTGGATCATGTTTATTATACTCTTCCATTTTTGTAAAAGATATGTTATTGTTCATACTATGCTATAAGAGAGGAAGGGTTCTGTAAAGATTCAAATATCCTTGTTGGTCTTTGGGGTTTCTTATTATTGTCATACCTTAATGGATGCTTCCCATGGGGAGATTTGAAATATTGCACTATGCTTTCTCTAGCCTTTGTTGCTCGTTCTCTTACCAAAAATAAATGGTCTGTGGCATTCTGTGTCCGTTTCATCAGTTATAAGGAATTGTTAAGTTCTTGAAATGTTGTAAAAGCATTGGTGAATCTCCATTTTTTATGTTTTTCCTTACATTTCACTTCCCCCTTTCCCACACACAAAGAAGAACCGATTTTCTTTAAAAATCTCAGAGGTCATTCAATGAGGTGCAATTTGGTCTCCCACTTGTTGAATTTCCCATAAGGCTATTTAGAGAGGCGCAAGATTTTATGATCAAAAGCTCTTTTTATGGCATACCCCGTTGGACCAGAAGTTTTTTAAATGTATGATTGGAAGTAAAAAATATTTCATAAATAAGACTAAGAGGAGAGGCTGCCAATCTCATGCCTAGAGTTCAAACAAGAGAATCTTCCAGAGGCAATTTCTAGTACTCTCAGTAACCTACTTTGACACCTAGGAGGAGAAGAATTACATGTTATGTATCACCTATAAGTCCAACAATAGGGTAAGAAATGTTGTTCCACAATCCAGAGCTTTATCCACTCCACCAGGAGGCCAAACCTTCCAAATCAGAATATGTATCTACCCTATCCATAGGAATTTTTTTACAATGGATCACTTAGGTTCTCCCACCCCTAGCAATTTTGTAACCTTAGGTAGTGGTAGCCCACTACAACCACCTACCCCCCAAGATGTATGGCTCACCATACCTGCCAATGCTCTCAAGGAAATCTTGAAGTTTTATGGGAAGGATTTTAAGACCCCTTATGATCATCTCCAATATATAGTAGAGGTATACAAAGTACATAACATTGCATAATAAAATGTAGCCCTCAGGTTACTGGCTGTGTCTTTCAAAGGAAAGGCTTAGGATTGGTACAGGTCCTTGGCTTTTGGTTCCATCATGTTGGTTATTTTTTGAAAATCAAACTTAATCTCAGTCATTATCTATAAATCTAACACAATTCAATGGTCAATAATGGTGAGGATTGGGAAACAAACAAATATAAGCTTGATAGGCTTAACCTCTACACTTTGGGCTCTGTAAAACCTAGGAGGGTTATCCTAAAAATGTTTGAATTGACATAATTCTTCAAGGATTTGGATGATCCTTTAGCAAATTATTATCTAAAGCAAGGAATGGGTGATTCCCATACAACTTTGTAACAATTTATAGTGTGTAAGTGATTTTCAATATGTATTTGTTGTTTGACAGATAAGACCAACTCAATGGACTTCAAAGATGACCAAATTAACAAAATAGTGCTTTATCCTTAGGTGATGGACTCGTCTTTGTAACAAACTATAATACATTAGCATTCAAACCTAACATTTAAAGACTTGTTATATTACTTTGCAATAACCAACTCAAGATATCCATAACATAAAATACTTAGTAATCCTTATACTCCATTACATAGACCTATGATTTTATCAAAGAATTCAATTAGTTATTTATACTAAAGGAAAAAAAAACCATACACTCAACCGAAGAGATTGAAGAAAAATAAAAGATCATTGATCATTTTATTCATGATTTGAGCAAAAAAATACATGGGAGAGAAAATGTTCCAGAATTAGCAATTTTCATGAACATATGCCATTGCTGCTGTAAAACTATTCCTCTGGGCTTGAATTTATAAAATTTCTCTTACATGAGCTTGAATGCTTAACCATCAAAATAACAGTACAATTTTCCTTGAATTCCCATTTATAGAAACATGGGAGCAACAAGCTTTGGGCCAAATTACACCTAATGTCACATTTTACATTTGACACGTGCATTTGAATTTGAATATCAAAATTTCCCAAGGGGTTATAGTTGCACCTTTGAAAAATGGGGAAAGCAAAACAAAAATCATTTCCATCCATTGAAGAAGATTTACCCACCTTCCAAAAGTCATCTTTCATCCATTGTAACAACATCAACTATCTTCTTCATGAGCCAAAACTATTCTCCAAGTGCATGTCTAGTCAACAAAACTTTAAAGAAAGAAAGAAAATTAAAAAGAGAGAGAGGTAGACCCATCCATGTCAACACCTTTTTCATCAATCTTCATGATGGGGAGAAAGCAATATTTTTCAATACTTCAACAAAAGCCTAATTTGTACTATTTCCAAGCTATGCATTATTTTTCTCCATATGTTATTTAGCATATCTGTAGAATTAAGGCCAAAATTGTACTCAACACTTCACAATTGCAACTTAATCATCAAGCACATCTAAGCACTTGTCCTTCCAAGATTGGAATTCTTCTTCTGTGGGCCAATTGAACTTTATGAAATTATTAGCTTTTTTCCTGTAAAGTGAATATATAGTAACAACCTAGTTTGCTTCCTTGTCAAACTCCTCCAGAACAACTCTTTCATGAGCCAACATATCCATATTCTTCTTTAGCATGCTCATATAATTTCCTTCACAAATCAAAACAACCTGTTGTGAAATTACTTCATTTGTTTCTTTCCTCCAATCTTGCAGGGTTTTAATGTCACCATTATCTTTTAATATGGAAGGAAGGAGACCATGATGTGCTTCATGAAAATTCTTGATTAGCTCCCTTATCTTTACCTCCAAAGGCTCTATCTTCCCCCTAAATTCCTGAATTCCATTCATAGTCTAGATGGTAGGCTTAAGTTTTTCAAGCTTATTAGTATCATGCTTGGATCCCACAACCATCATTATTAACTCTTGTAGCCTAGGGATCCATGTTTCCATAAGTGGAATGACTACCTCCTTATCAATATCAATTTTTTTTATAACATTCTTCATGGAAAAATAATTAGCATGAATTGTAATTAATCTATTGTTCGCTCCTCTATTTAGATGCTCCAAAACTATAGTGACAATTTTCAAATTGCTAACAAATATTTCTCTATCATGTTTTTCACATTTTTATTTATAATCTTTCAGCTATCCTAGTAGTTCTTCCTTGTTGACACCTTCTTCCTACTGTGCATTGGATGTATCTAGTCCTTCCACTGAAATGGGAACACTTCCCATATTATGGGGCACAATTTCCCATGAAGAACTTGTGGGAGGTGTATAAACAATAGGTGTCAGTTCTTGTGAAGTGTATGGAGAAGTAGCATCAGTTTCCATAGGATAACCACATTGTAGGTTCTACATTTTTTCCTTCAACAATGCCAAATCAGTTTGTAACTGCATGGTGTGTTGCTGATTTTTCCCATAATCAATCAATAAATCATTGTATTTCTTTCTGAATTTCTCTTTCTTTGTAGTCACTGATTCCAATATTTCTTTTGTGAATTGTGCCACATTTACTAACATAGTGGCCACCTCAATAGTTGATGTATGAAATACTCGCTTTATTACTAGGCCTCCCCTATAATATGAAGCAGGCTCTATAATGTCAAGCTTCTTGGTGTTGGTGGCTAGGGCCCATATAGCCAAGGTATCCAACTACTCATTGAATGTAGATCCTTGTAGTGCTATGGTAGCCTCCTCCTCAGAATTGTAAAGAGGTCTATCACATCTTTTCACTATATCAAATGCAATTGTAGAGACTAAGTCCTATTCTAGCAATAGTAAAACACCACTCTTTCTCACTAGCTCTCTGCATTCAGATGCAGCCATTTCTTGAAATTTTTCTTTCATAATTTCATTCATTACCCATGCTTGAATGGTTGCATCAGGTAACTCTGGATGGAGGCTTCTTTGCAATGCAACATTGTTTACAAACTCATATTTTTTAGCTCTCCAAGCAAATTCCATGACAACTTTGGATTTTACAAAAGAATCATCATCAAGGAATTTTGTACATGCTTCAATCCTAAAATAATCAGTATTATTTATTCCAGTAAGGTCAACTTTGCTCAACCTTAAATCCAATTGTTGTGGCACTATTTCTCTTGGTGGAGAGTGCATTCCCTATTGCATATCTTTCTTTAATACCCAAATTTGATCATTGGAATCATCATCATAGTCCACCAAGCCACTGGATTCAACCCTTTGTTTCTTTATAGGTGGTTGCGTAGGTGATGATTATTGTTTTGGTGGTGAATCAATGTGAATAATCTCAGGTCCCATCGACCTATGGGAGATGGTGGTTGCATCTATGGCACTGGTGAAGGGGCTCTTTGCTTCTTTGATTAAGAAGGATCAACATTTGTATCTTTTCCCTTTGCTTTATTCTTCCTCCATGTGAAAACAATTACTTTTTGTTCCTTCAAAGGTTGATATGCTGGCCTTTCCTTCATAATAGGGATCTCTTCTCCACCTTTTTCTTCTTCAATAGGAGCTTTCCCTTTGTCCTGAATTATTCTCTCACCTTTTCGGTGACCAACCACTATCTCAAAATTTTGGAACATATGCTCCATTCTTTGCATCTCATTGGGAAATTTAGTAAGGGCTACAAACTAAGGGTCTTTGGATTGCAACTCTCTCTCCAACTTGTTGAATGAAATCCATTTCATCTTCCTCTCCTCTTGCTTCTTGAAATAAAAATATTCCTTATAACATCTTTAGGTAAATAGAAATTGTGATTGAACACTCTACTTCTATATCTCATCTTCAACCATGCCATCCATCCTTCGGGGTCATGGTTCCTTGATCCTACTCTCCTTGTGTTTAGAGGCTTGAGTATGTAATTTATTTTATTTTTCCCTTCTTCTATCATCACAAAATCTGAAAAAAAATTATATGAAGGGAAAAAGGTCTCCTTTCCCTTATCCTTAAGGCGGTTGTTTTCCACATCACCTAGTTTCCACATTACTTCTAGAAATCCAATTCTCTCCAGTACATCTTTGTGCAACATGTGGGGTGAGACATTTGTACCATATACTCCCAAGATTTTATAAGTAGGATAGGGGATAACATCTCCCCAATTATGATCAACCCCTAATTCGAGTCTCCTATCCTTGGGCCTCAAGAAGTCATACAAGGAACTAGGAATCCTTGGCATGTTTACAATCAAAACTCTCCTCAATTTAGAGGAGAATATATTCTCAAACATCACATAATAAAACTTCCTATCATCCTTGTCTAGGACAGTAGTCCAACATTGAACTGGCAAATCCAAATCACCCACCTTCCTATCCAATGACACATCCTTTCCAAAATAAGTGGCACCTCTGAAAAGAATCATGTGTGAAAAAAGGAATACCAAGAGAATTTGACCCCCTTTTCTCCTTTCTTCAATCTCACCAAACCCTAATGAATCCTTTTAGCCATGTACCCACCATAATCATATAATGTGCAGTATTGTGGGTGTTGGATATGTGCTGCCATGTACATCCAGGCCATGGGCATACATGTGATTAGGTCATAACCAATGATTTGGAAAATGGAGTAGAAAGTCCTTTGAAAATAGGACACAAAATAGCTGATTGGGTAGGGCTCCTTATCTAATGAACCGAAGATAACCCTGTGGCCATCTGTAGTTGCCAGATACTTGGGAAATATGTGGGCTTTGAATGTGAATCTAATCTTTTCATACTCTACCCTTAGAATTTTCTCATCAATTGGAACCATATCTTCACTCCACTCTATGAGGTTGAAGATTTCAAAAATTTCTTGTTTGTTTACTTTGACCATATCAACCCATCAAAATTCCTCACAAACTTCATGACTGGATCATAGTTAGCAGCCACAACCTTAAGAAAGTCCACATCCATGTACACATTGGGTAAAATTAATTTTCCCAAGTCTAAATTCCAAGGGTTTCTCATAGGAATTCCATATTTTCTATTGCCAAACCAGACACTAAACAACTTCAATCTAGTGTAAGGCAATGCAACATCCTTTATTTCACTCTGCTTGTCAACCAGGCCTTCTACAGTTTGTTTCCCATAGAAAAATGATTGACCCTTGGGTTTTTTAGAGGTGGAGGGATTCAACTGATCGGTTAAGTCTTGGACTATGGATCTGAGATGGATTTTTGAACCAGAGGCTTCTCCTTTAGATGAGGATGCTTTTAATTTTGGTTCCCTATCTCTAGGGTTTATGTAGGTTGGGGTTTTGGTTTCAAAAAAATAAAACTTATAGCTCGAGCAAGGGTTTGATCCAAGCAATAGCAAGACAAGACCATCTAATTGCTTGAAATGAATGTCAAACCTTAAAAGAAATGCATAAACCAGAAAACCCTAATGACAAAAAGATGGAGAGAGAACAATTGAGCAAGTTCTAAGCAATTTCAAAGGCAACACAATGATTTAACTTACTAGTTTAGCACAAGCAAAAAACCCTAACTTTGGCATCAAACAAGCTTGAAAATCGTGGCACAAGCTCCCTAAATGCATAAAATACTTTCAACAATCCTTAATTATACTTTAAAACTCTTAATTCAATAGCTTTGTGTCTTTTTCACTATTATGGCTCACTTTTGCAAACTAGAACGAGTTATTTGTCCTCAAACTCCACTTTGAATGTTGAACATTGATCATGTGGTGAGATGGATCAACAAATGATCCAAATTGAGTCAATAGTTTTTGAAAAATTTGATTGTAAGTTGTCGTTGCTTTTACCCAATTAGAATAAGCCATGTGGAAAAGCTTCCAACCTATCCATGGGATCCACAATCTCTTAAGCATTGAGGAAAACCATACGTTTCAACCTCCCCACTTCCCTGTTGGTTTTAACCTGCTTGCAACTTTTAGCAACGGGGAGGTTGGGAAGGGCTCTGATTAAATCTCAAGCCTTCAACATATGTGTGAATTACCATAATACCACCTGCCTGTGCTCATAACTCTTAGATGCAACTAATGGACAAGATTAAAATATCTCACTTGCATTTAAAAAATGTGCAAAAAAATCCCTTTAGTAGCAAAATTTTTATCATTCATACCCTTATAGAAAAATATTTCATTAATATTTCACCCCTTTGTAATGTTCCTTCTACCACTCAGATGAATACATGCAACATATTTTCATCTCCCTATTAAGAGATGAGAGGCAGAGGTGTGTCCTCTACGGGATGGTGGGAATAGTCAAGATTGGCCCACGTCACCTCATTCTCGACTATTGATCTCAACTGGTAAGGTGTTCATTCCCTTTAAACTTAGTGGGTCCCATTGACAAAGGGATAGGTGTACTCAACCCACTAGCCCATGAAATTATTTTAATGCTTATTCAAATCAAGCGGGGATGAGGGGAATGATCTAGATGTATTCACATTACCCAATCTCCATTGTTGATCCATTTCATCTTACCGCCTGCTAACTTTTCAAAGATGTTGGGTCTGCCAATGCAAAGGGCACGTGGCGCTCGCTTGCCAACTTGTGAGCATATTACAATGAAAGAAGAACCTAATGGGGGCACAGGGAGTGACCAGGATTTGATCATGGTGATCTGATGGCCTACATAATACTATTAATTTTGCACATGCACATGTTAGTTCTTAAAAGGGGATTGAATAGGTAAATGATATGATAGGAAACAATTAATTAAGGATGGTATATTAGGTGAATGATGCAATTTTTAAAGTTTGATACTTAGACCCAATATAATATTTCAAAGATTATGAACCTGCATAACATAAGATAATATTTTTAATAAATCAACATGTAACAATCAATATTGCTAGGACGAATGGGCTGATAAACAAATGGATGCAAAGGAATAAGACATGAATTAAATGACCAAGAACTGGTGATAAAAGGTTAACATCAAATTAGAACATTTGCAAAATATTTAGATAGCATTTTTCTTAGAAAGGGTTTTACCAACACAAAAAACCCTAAAGCATGATAATAAATGAAACCCTAAGCCCTAGCTCATGAGAACAACCAATTTTTTTGAAAATTTATAAGTGGAACAAGAAGAATATTTTAAGGGTTCCACCACATCTACTCTTGGGATCAACTCAGGGAGAAGTTGTTTGGGCACTTCTTAGAGAAAGGAGATTGCTCCTCTTTGCTGCAACAATTAATCACTATCAAGAGGGCCACACAAGAGGCCATGAATGACTTCAACACCACATTCCACAAAACCTGGCAGAGGATTCTTGTGATAGCCAGGCCTCTGGTAGCTATGGAATTAATGTTCTATCTAAAAGCTTTCAATTTGGATATCACAATCATGATACAATCTATGGGAGGAGATACCCTGCTAGATGCATATGATCTGGTTGTGCACATAGAGAACAACTTGATTGACATCAGGAAGATTCTACCATGACTGTTGATGCCCATGTTTGTAGAAATCTTTGGTGGCCCCTAGGAAGAAGCAACTCATAGCACCTCCACTCCATAAACAAGAACGTTAGCTGCACCACCATCCATGTATGTATACCTAGGAGGACAACCCAACACGTCAGGGTCTTCTTCATTAGCAACAGATGTCAATGATATGAAGAACCTCATGCAATCCTTTGTAAACAAGCTAGTCCTCTTTTGATGATAGTAAGCATCACCTCCAAAACCTCCCACATACACCTATCAAGAAGGAAGGCCATCTTATCAACAAAACACATCAAGGATCTCCGAAGGGAAGTAACCAATAACAGGCACCTACTAACTAGATAGTCCCAGTCACCATGCCATTTTAGATTGTCAAGAATAGTCCGAGCAAGGATTTGGTCCCAGGCCAAAACAACATGGTGGAAGATGAGAACACATGTTGCTTCCCATGCAATGATATCCATATGCCCAATAATTTTCTAAGGGAAAATATTTAAGAGAAGATAGGGGATCAGAGAAGCCAAGGTGTATTTTATAACACAGGAGAATATCAGTCTCCCAGAATGGAGAATGCCCGATTTAGAGCACAAACACAAGGGATGTCCTTAGAGAAAGAGATAGATATCTCACTAGACCAAACATTATTTTCTTTTATGGAAGAAGAAGACATAGTATTTGAAAATGATGTTTTGATGAATCGTGCCCCACTGATGTAGGAGCATCCCTTGTTCTTGGCAATCTTGCATCAACCAAAAATATTTTCATTCAATTTTGTTCTTGTTCAATTCTTGTTTAGTTCAAGTTGGTGGATTCATCATATTTTCTCACTAGACCTTGCAAATCTATGTTTTCATTGTGAATATGTTCATTTTCCTTATTCCAAGATTTGAGCGTGATTGGATATTTTTTAGGAAAGTTATTACTTCCGTATTTAGTGGTAGTTTCTTGAACCGACACTAGAATAATTTAAGTCTAACGGCTAGTTTGGTCGCATGTGGATCTTTCTTGTAACTTGTGGATCTTGATGGTGTGATTTGAATTGTTCCATGGAGTGCCCCCGACCTTAATTATAGGTCCACACTTCATTCTATGCACATTTTGAGGAGAAATTCAAATTTGAGGCTGACCTATTTCATGTGCACGTTACATTTTCTTTCATTGGAGATTGTAATGATCTTTGGATGACATGGAAGATTCTAGATCCGCGAATATGGTATAAAGATTGTAATAGATCATTAGAATAGGAGAAGGTAGATTAAGTGGATGAATGTAGATTTGATGTGAAATATTTTTGATTGTGTTAAGGAGCATATAGGAATGTTTTAATTGAGCATGTTGTATCAGGCCTATGAGCCAAATCTATAAGCCTAGATGTTGCTGACCGATTGGAATTGAAATTTCTAATAATAAGAATGTTTGAATATGCATTTTCCTTCATATTTCATGTTGCTTCTTTTGTGTAACTCTTCCTGTATGATCCAAAATTTTCTCTTTGAGGACCCTCCTACCATGGTTGCACTAGATTGGTATTAGAGTGATATTCATTTTGTGAGAGATCGTCAAAATTTGCGGAGTCCTGTTGAAGATTTATTGTGGTGTGGTAGATTGAGGATTCGGCCTACAGCTATAGAGGACATGTGTAAAGATGGTAGGAAGATGAAATATTAGAGGAAATGGAGTGCATGGAAATGCAAACCCAAATTTAATGGAGATGTTGAGAGGAATTTCTACTAGATTAGATGCAATCAAAATGGCCCAGAGGAGAGGTCGACCAGTTGATTATGTGAGTGATGAAGAGGTAGAAGTACAAGAAGAAAGGGAAAGAGAAGATCAACCTAGCCTGGATTTGGGAGAAGAGAGGTTTATAAGAGCCCTAACTAGAGAAAATACTAAGCCACATTTCAATCCACTAGATTATAGAGGTAAGTTGGATTTAGATGAATTGCTTAATTGGATAACAAAGATGGAGAAGTATTTTGATTTTGAAAATACCACTGAAGATAAGAAGGTGAAATTTTCTTATACAAAGTTGAAAGGAAATGCATCACTTTGGTGGGAACATTTGCAAATAGATAGGCAAAGAAGAGAGAAGGAGAAGATAAAATCATGGGATCAAATGGTGAATAAGTTAAAAACAAATTTTATGCCTATAGATTATTAGATCACTTTGTTCTGGAAGTTGCAAAATTTGAAGTAGAAAAAGTCTAGTGTGATAGAGTATACTAAGGAGTTCTACAAGTTGAATATCAGATTTGGAAATTCAGAGGATGAGATCAAGCAATTAGCTAAATATGTGAATGGCTTGAGGTCATCTATACAGGATGAGATTAGCTTGATTAAGTTGTAGAGTGTGGAAGAGGCATATCAATGTGCCCTAAGAGTAGAAGAGAAGCTAAGTAAAAGACATGAGCAAAGACAAAGAGGAAGACATGGAAGATTTCAGATAGGAAGAACTTTTACTCGAGGAGGAAGAGGAACTTTTGTAGATAAGAATAAAGATAAGGAAGTCAGTAAGAATGATAATTCATACCATAGAGGTGATGGAAACTCTTATCAGAGAAGAGGATATGGTGGTTACGAGAATGAGGGTTATAGAAAAGATGATAGAGGATAGGAGAAAAGAGTATTTAGGGGAACTTGTTTTAAGTGTGGTGGAGAAGGACATAGAGCATTTGAATGCAATCAACGAGAGACAAGAAAAAAGATAGAGAATAGTAGAAGAATAGCCTTTGTTGAGTAGGATCATTTTGGATCATCTAATAAACCGAAAGATGGAGAAGTGTTGGTGAACATAATAGTATTATGTCAAAGTGAGATGGAGTAGGAATTGTTGCAGAGAAAGAATTTGTTTCAGACTAGATTCAAGGTAGTTGGTAAATGTTGCAACGTGATTGTTGATAGTGGAAGCTTAGAGAACCCGGTTTTTGAAGAAATGGTGACCAAATTGAAGCTGGAAAGATTGAAACACCTGAAGCCCTATCAAAAAGCATGGATTCAAGATGAGCATAAGATACTAGTAAGTGAACAATGTTTGGTGAAATTGAAGATAGGAAATTATCATGATGAAGTTTTGTGTGATATCATGCCTATGGACGTATGCCATGTTTTGTTGGGAAGGCCTTGGAAGTATTATAGACAGGATATTCATGATGGAAAGAAGAACACATATAACACTGTTGCTAATGGGATGAAGCAGACTTTTTTGCCATTGGAGGATGTTCCTAAAGTTAAGGTTTGTATGAGTGCTAGAATTTGTTTGGTTGATGGAAGGAGATTTCTGGATGGATTGAGACATAAGAACATGTGCTATGCCTTGGTTCCTAAGAAGGATGAAGACTTGAAGCATGTAGAAAAACAATCAAAGGAGGTAAAGGAGTTGTTGAAAAAGTATGAGGAGATCATTTCAGATAATGTACCTGATGGATTGTGACCTGTGAGGAGTATTACTCATTGCATGGATTTGATTTATGGAGCTAGTTTTCCTAATAAAGGAACAAACTAGATGACACCTACAGAGAATGAAGAGTTGAATAGATAAGTGCAAGAGTTGTAGAGGAAGGGTTTGATCAGAGGAAGCTTAAGCTCATGTGTAGTACCTACTGTGTTAGCACCTAAGAAGGATGGATAATGGAGGATGTGTACAGATTCTAGAGCCATAAATAAAATCAGAGTGAAGTATAGATTTCCTTTAACTCGAATGGATGACATTATGGATTGTTTGAGTGGAGATAAATACTTTACAAAGACAGATTTAAAGAGTGGATATCATCAGATCAGAATCAGAGAAGGGGATGAGTGGAAGACAACATTCAAGAAAAATGAAGGATTGTATGAGTGGTTGGTGATGCCTTTTGGACTAAAAAATGCACCAAGTACTTTCATGAGATTGATGAATGAGGTATTGAAGAAATTATTGGATAAGTTTGTGATTGGTTATTTGGATGACATCTTGATTTTTAGTAAGAGTAGAGAAGAACATTTGTTGCATATAAGACAAGTTTTGTAGAGGTTGAGAGGCGCAATTGCTGATAAATATTAAGAAGTTTAGTTTCATGAAGGAAGAATTGGTATATCTAGGATTTGTGATATCTATGGATGGATTGAAGATGGATCTTGAGAAGTTAAGAGAAATTGTTGAATGGCCTACACCAGAAAACATTGGAGAGGTAAGATCATTTCATGGATTGGCTAGTTTCTACTAGAAGTTCATTAGGAATTTCTGTTCTATTTGCAGTCCTATGGAAAAAACAATGAGAGGAGATAAGAAGGATTTTAGGTGGACATCTAGAGCAAACTGAAGTTTTGAGTTTTTGAAATAGAAGGTGACTAAGTAGCTTGTGTTGGATTTACTAGACTTTGATAAGGTATTTCAGGTAGACTATGATGCAAGTGGAAATGCAATTGGAGTAGTATTAAGTCAAGAAGGGAAACCCGTAGCTTATTTGAGTGAGAAATTGAATGATGCGAGGAGAAGGTATTCAGTATATGACTAGGAGTTTTATGGCATAGTTCAAGCCTTGAAGAAGTGGATATATTACTTGTTTCCTAAGGAATTTGTGTTGTATATGGATCATCAGGCTTTGCAATATTTGAACAGTTAAGGTAAGTTGAATCAAAGACACATGACATGGGTGAAATTCTTGTAGAGTTACTCTTTTGTTTTGAAACATAGGAGTGGAAAGTCAATTAGAGTTGCTGATGCTTTGAGTAGTAGAAGGAATTTACTAGAAGAGATGAGAGTGGAGGTATTATGCTTTGATGAATTTAAGAACTTGTATGAGGAAGACCCATATTTTGTAGAACCTTGGAGAGCTTGTAAAGAACTAGTTTTGGAGAATAGGAGTCAATGGTTGGATTATTTCATTCAGGAGGATATTTTTTTTAGAGGGAATCAGTTGTTTATACCCCAGAGTTCAATGAGGGATAACTTGGTGAAAGAAAAACATAGTGGAGGATTGTCAGGACACTTTGGAATTGATAAAATAGTAGCATTGGTAAGTGAGAATTAATCTTGGCCACAAATTCATAAGGATGTTAGGAAATTTATACAAATTTACAGAGTTTTTCAAGTTGCAAAAGGGAGTAGTTAGAATGTTGGGTTGTATAAGCCTTTAACAGTTCTAGAGAGACCTTGGAAGGATACCAAAATGGATTTCATACTTGGCTTTCCAAAGACACAAAGAGGTAATGATTCTATATTTGTGGTGGTGGATAGATTTTCCAAAATGGAAAATTTCATACCTTGTAAGGAGATAAAAGATGTAGTACATGTAGTGGACGTGTTTTTCAAGGAAGTGGTCAGATTGCATGGATTACCTAGGAGTATTGTTTCAGACAGAGAAAATTTTTTTGGTTACTTTTGGAGTACACTTTGGAAGAAGTTAAAGACAAATTTGAAGTTCATTTCTACTTTTCACCCACAAACTGATGGATAGATAGAGGTAGTAAATAAGAGTTTGGGGAATTTGCTGAGATGCTTGGTTGGAGAGAAGACCAAAAGTTGGTATTTAGTTCTTGCACAAGCAGAGTTTGCTTACAATAATTAAGTGAACAAGAGTTCAGTGAACAAGAGTACCAGAAAAGAACCTTTTCAAATTGTTACTAGAATTCATCCTAGAGATATATCAGAGTTGAGGGACATCAGTATGGAAGATAAAAGGAGTGCAAAATTAGATGAATTTGTAGAACATATGAAGAAAGTGCATACTCAAGTGAAGGAGCAATTGGAAGATATGAACCAAAAGTATAAGGAGAAAGCAGATGAAAGGAGGAGACATAAGGAGTTCAAAGTTGGAGATGAAGTGATGGTGTACTTGAGGAAGGAAATATTTATAGTTGGAACATAAAATAAGCTTAAGATGAGGAAGTTTGCACCCTATAATATTTTGAAGAAATTTGATTCAGGAAATGCATATGAAGTGGAGTTATCGAATGACATGGGTATATCACCTATATTGAACATTGAAGATCTACATTAGTACCATGAAGTAAAATTCAGTGAAGATAATAAAGAAAAATTAGAGAAACAATTTACTAAACAACAATCAGGCAAGATAGAAGAGATCTTGGATATCAGAGATGGGAGGAAAAATCGTGGAAGACAATACAAAGAATATCTTGTGAAGTGGAAAGGTAGACTAGTGGAGGATTCTTCTTGTAATTCTCAGGCTGAGGTAGACTATCTTGGTTTTCCTTTAGCCATAGGAAAGTGAGGGACTCACTTTTCAAATAACCTCAGATGTATAATGTAGGAGCATCCCTAGTTCTTGGCAATCTTGAATCAACCAAAAATATTTTCATTAAGTTTTGTTCTTTTTAGTTCAAGTTGGTGGATTCATCATATTTTCTCACCAAACCTTGTGGATCTATGTTTTCTTCATGGAAATGTTCATTTTTCTTATTCCAAGATTTGAGCATGATTGGATCTTTTTTCGACAAGTTATCGCTTTCAAATTTAGTGGCAGTTTCTTGAACCGACACAAGAATAATTTTCAAGTCTAACAGCTAGTTTGATCACTTGTGGATCTTTCCCATAACTTGTGGATCTTGACGGTGTGATTCAAATTGTTCCATGGAGTGTCCCCAACCTTAATTATAGGTTCACACTTCATCCTATGCACATGTTGAGCAGAAATTCAAATTTGAGGCAGACCTATTTCATGTGCACATTACATTTTCTTTCATTAGAGATTGTAATGATCTTTGGCCGACACAGAAGATTCTAGATGTGTGCATATGATATAAATCTTGTAATAGATCATTAGAATATGATAATTTGGATGAAGTGGATGAATGTAGATTTGATGTGTAGTATTTTTTCTCATGTTAAGGAGCATATAGGAATGTTGTAATTGAGCATGTTGTATTAGGCCTGTGAGCCGAATCTGTAAGCTCAGATGTTGCCAGTCAATTGTAATTGAAATTTCTGATAATAAGAATGTTTGAATTTCCATTTTCCTCCATATTCCATGTTGCTTCTATTGTGTAACTCTTGCTGCATGGTCTGGATTATTCTCTTTGAAGGACCTCCTATTGTGGTGGCACCATCCACAAGTACAATCAAAATACAACATAAGGTCCAAAAGAAGGCTCACTAGAGAATATGTGCAATGAGCTCCACAATGACCATAGCCACAAGAAGAGCAAGCCTTATAGATTTGACCCACTCAATAGTGACAAGCTCTTCTATTGCTAGAGAAAGAGGTGGACAAAGCACTAATCCCATCCACATCAGATTGATCCATTCCTAAGACAAAGGAGATACCACCATTCAAACCTAAGTTCCCGTTAGTCAAAAAACTTAATGTGGTAGAGAAACTAAGGAAGGAACCAGCTAATGTGTCTCTATGGGGTGTTAAATCAATTCTAGAAAAAAATACATTTCTCCATGAGGCATTGAAGAAAGAGGAACAAATGCCACAAATGGATACAATCCCACTGTGTAATTAAGATAAAGGAAAAGGTCCCACATCAAACCTCTAACCTTTAGGAGCCACGACATACATAAATGTCATAGAGAATACAAATGTGAAAGAGGTAAGAAAACCAAAGCCTACCCCTTTATTTTTAACACTTATTGTGGGGGATAATATTTTACACAATAACATGATTGATTCAGGAGCTAGTACCATGGTCATGCCTAAGCAAGTGGCTGATGCCCCGAAACTTAAGTACAAGCCTCTTGAGAAAGGGATCATGCAATTAGATAGTAAGAAAGTCCCAATCATCGATCACATCAAGGATCTATCTTTGAACCTTTTCTCATGTCTGAGCCAAACTGTCACACAAGAAGTAGTCATAATAGACATCCCTCTAGTTTTTGGGATAAGTATTTCAAGAGACTTCATGGTAAAGCTTGGTGGATATCTAGAACTCAATTGGTCTCATTTGATACTACAAATAAAGAATGAGGAAAAGATGAAGATCCTATATGAATCCTTACACCCTAAACATTTAGCAGATAACATGGTTCTAGGCTTTGAAGCAACGCATACCTCCTTCTCAAAATAGGAGAAGTATTGCATAAAGCTTTTAGAAGAAGAAGAGGACAAAAGTCATCCAACCCTTGAAAAAGAGGTCCTACTCAATCAATTTATTGATTTCGACCCATTTGGGAACTTTCGTGCTACTAGGTTAGGCACCTATGTGATATTTGATGATGACCAAGTCCTCTTGAAGTTGGTGAGGAATAGGAGGAACCTAGTGGACCGGGTGACAATAGTCTATGGACATTGTGTTTAGATGGTGCCAAATGAAAAATGAGTTCTAGAGTCGGCATCTAACTGGTATCCCTGATTGGATTAAAGACCCTCAAAGCTTTCTACTTCCAGTTCTTGTGCTCGATTAACAATGCAGAGTATGAGGCTTTGGTCCATGGTTTGATTCTCATAGAGAAGATGGGTATAAAGAGAATATGGGAATTTAGAGATTCTGAGTTAGTTGTGAACTAGACCTACAGATAGGTAACCGCAAAAAATGGAAGGATGAGGTCTTACAAACATAGAATATGGGATCTGATCGAGGGCTTCAAAGATTTTAATATATAGGTTATCCCATAGACCTAGAATTTATTTGCAAATCAGATCGCTTTGATTGGCTTATAGTTTGAGCTAATCCTCAAATCAACAAAATATTAGAATGCAGTGCAGACCATTGTCTGACTGTCAATTCCTGACAATGATATGAATTGGTAGGTTTTGACGATGACATTCAGATTGTCACTTTTCTACAAAATTCAAGGAAAGTTTCCAATCATTCATAGTTAGAAGCTAGAGGGGCTACTAGAGGACAAGTAATCCAATTAAAAAGAAATAATCTCCCATGAGGCTTGATTTCTTTCAAAAATCTCTTCGACTGTGAAGATGCAAGAAATAGAAAACAAAGATTCACCACCAGTGCAGGAGACTATGAAGACCTCAACATCATGAAGGGAAGAAAGCTAAAAGTTGGAAGAGACGTCTCATAGGTAGACAAGGAAATATTAAAAGGTTTATGTGCTAAATATGATGGGGTCGTAGCTTGGACCTACAATGATCTTAAAGGATATGACCTGGGCATCATTTAGCATACCATTGACCTAACCAAAGGCTCAAAGCCCATCCGATAGGAGCAAGGGCTAGTGAATCTGAAGGTCGAGGCACTAATGGTGTAAGAGCTTACAAAATTGATCAAATCAAGAATTATCTATCTGATCAAACATTCCACCTGGGTATCCAACCTTGTACCAGTGTAGAAAAAGAATGGTGATATTTGACTCTAAGTAGATTTTTCAGGACTTGAAGAAGGCCTCATTAAGAGATCACTACCCTTTTCCCTCTATGGAGTAAATTCTATAGACTGTGGCCGGATTAGAAATGTTCTCACTGCTCGACATTTTTTTAGGTTATAACCAGGTCTATGTGAAGGAAGAAGACTAGCACAAAACAATGTTCACCACCAAGTGAGGAACGTTCACATACACAAAAATTCCCTTCAGACTTTCTAATGTTGGTGCCACTTTTCAAAAAGCAATGGATATCACTTTCAAAGGATTCATCAATTAGATCATCCTAATATATTTGGATGACCTAACTATTTTTTCAAAATCAAAATATGATCATTTTGATCCTTTAGAAAAGGTCTTCTAGAAGTGTCAACAGTTCAAGATTTCTTTAATCCCAAGAAATGTGTCTTCAGAGTACCACAAGGTAAGCTACTTGGTTTTGTCATATCAAAAGAAGGAATAACCATAGACCCCGAAAGGGTGAAAGCTATAATGTATCCACCACAGCTAGTCAAGTAGAAGGGGCTACAGTCCTTTTTGGGAAAGACCAATTTCATTATCCAGTTCATCTCAAACTTTGCAAACATCACGAGACTTATCATGTTGATGTCGAAGAAGAATTTAGTGTTTAAATGGACTCCTAAAGGAAATATTTCTTTCAAGAAAATAAAGGAATCCATCTCCATAGCTCCAGTTTGAGCCAACCTAAATTTCCCCAAAGATTTCTTTCTTTACGTTTATAGCAGCCAATAGAGCATAGCTCTTGTGCTCACCCAGAAGGATGAAGAGGGAAACAAAGAACATCCAATCAAATTTAATTCTAGGACTCTCAAAGGATATGAAACTAGGTACAAATTTGTTGAAAAGTCCTTTTCTATCGTTAAAATCCTAAAGAAATTTTGACACCTGGTATCTGCCAACAAAATCACAATCCTCATCGCCCATCCTAGTGTTAGGGAATACATCACCGAAGGCAAGATAACTGAGAAAAGGGTCAACTAGATCACCAAGATCCTAGTATATGACATGGACATTTTACCAACCAAGCTGGTTCGAGGGAGAGGTCTTTGTGAATACCTCGCACAAGAATTATGCTTCTAGGGAGAAAAAGAAATAGACCAAATCTATACAAACCAGTTCGAGTTCGATCAGTCATGGGTTGCTGATCGTAAATGATTTATGTAGAATAGGAAATACTTGACTAGCATTCCACCTCACAAAAGATGCTACTACTAACTACAAGGCACCATGTATGTATTAATTGAGGGGATTTTATTTAAAAGAAATTATGATGGAGTCCTTCTCTGTTGCTTAGGTAAGCCATAGGTAGAAAGGGTTTTAGGTGAATTCCACAGTAGTCTTGAGGGTGGAAACTTTTTCACCAAGACCACTTCTTTAAAGATAATGCAGGTAGGTTATTACTGGCCTTCCATATTCTCCGAGGCCCATCACCTAGTGTGGAAGTGTACTTAGTGCCAATATTTCGTTGGCAAGTGGAAGAACTCTTCCATGCCATTGAGCCCGATCATGACTGAGGAACATTTTGCACAATGGGGTTTGGATTTTATTAGGATGATCAATCCCATCTCTAGCATAGGCCATAAGTGGATACTCATAGCAACCAATTATTTCGCGAGATGGACGAAGGCCGTTTCCCTAAAGAATGCTACAAAAATAGAAATTGTTAATTTTCTTGAGGAGTTAGTGGCAAGGTTCGGTTCACCCAAAACCATTATTTGTGATAATGTACGAGCCTTCATAGGCTCTAGGATGTAAAAATTTACTCTCAAGCATGGGGTCTACCTCAAAACTACATCCAACAAATTAGCAGAATCAACTAACAAGAACCTAATTAGGTTAATGAAGCACATTAGGTCATAACATCAAAAGGAATGGCACAAGTATCTATGAGTAGCTTTATAGGCCAATGAAATTACACCTAAGAAAATCCTGAAGACCTCCCCTTATGAATTAGTGTATGGAAAGGAGTTAGTCCTACCTATTTCCATAGAGATTCTAGCATTGCAACTGTTTAAAGCCTTGGAAGTCAAGAAAAACATTAGAATGGAAGTGAGGTTGGTGGAGATTTTGAGCCTTGAAGAAAAAAGAGAAAATGCAAATGATTCCATGATTTGATGCCAACAGATAGCCAAATGATGGTTTGATAAAAAGGCCTCCAACCCAGATTTTTTAGGAGGAAAGTCTTGTGCTAAAATATGATGAATGTGTTGCAAAACCAAGGTAGCATGCTAAGTTTGACCCACTATGGAGGGGTCCTTTCTGAATCCATGCATGCAAGAAAAGAAATGCGTATGAACTAGAGGATATGAATGGAAATGTATTAGATATATTGGTAAACAATATTCATCTAAAACTATTCAATTAAAGTGCACACAAGTTCATTAAAAATTTATAGTTATGTACCATATGTAATTTTTTTTTGTAAAATATGTTTTATTTTGTGAATAAAGCCATGAGAGTAAACAAAGGAATAACATAAAGTATTATATTTTGTATTCATTGAAAATATTTACAATATAATACGCATGTTGAGCCTGAGGCTTTGAGAGAGGTTTGGAGCCTTCTCGTTCAAACCCAAAAAGAGATACATCTTCAAAAAGAAAAAGAGGAGGTGACACAAAAAAGGAAGTGGATATTAAAGCCTCCATCCATTGCAATAGTCAAAATGTTATTTCTTTGGTTTTATTCAACATGGAAGTAAAGGGTTAACAACACACAACACATAGGACATTCAGGCATGGCATAGACCTCAATCCTTGACACCAGGGCTATAAACTAGAAACTCAAAATGATTCTTCCAATCAAGCCCAGGAATGCGCTCCACTTTATACTCCCTTAGAAGAAAGGAGGCCGCAAAACGAGACAATAGCCCATGGTGCTCCAATTCCATAGTTCGGAAGTCTATAAGGAAGGGTAACCAAGGCACTAC
The DNA here is from genome assembly GCA_007258455.2 of Sequoia sempervirens. NCBI lineage: Eukaryota > Viridiplantae > Streptophyta > Pinopsida > Cupressales > Cupressaceae > Sequoia > Sequoia sempervirens. Next base: position 91,440,848 of record VDFB02379711.1, read on the forward strand.
TTCTGTATAGTTGACGTGCCTTTGAATATTCATGGTGGTTAGAATACTAACACTAGGGATAGCCACTTGTATGCCGAATCAAACATAGTGTGGCACAACTCTATAATCCAAGGCTTGGAAATGTCCAAGTCTAGCAAGGAGACAATGAATTAGAAAACAACATTGGAATTGAACCACAGTTGGTTCTCGTCCTTCACATAATCCTTCTTGAGCACCCACTTAAACACCATGATCATGAGGTAGTCATTCTTCTCTATCAGGCGTTTAATCCACTTACTACTCACTTCACGTACAAAGGAGTTCTATAGCTTTCAGCTCAAGAGTTGAATTGGGGTACCTAGGAAAAACATGATGGAAGCAAGCAAGCTATAGACTAGCAGAACATAAAACATAGCGGGAGGAGCTCACTAACTAAAATGCTAACTCAATGAATTTTTTGCTAAGTTGATATTGTTATTTATAGAAAAATGTGAATGGGAGAGGTCGACAAATGGAAAACCTATCTCCCATTAGGTAGCAATGAAAAAAATATTAAGGTGCTAAGAGGTAAGGGATAAATCATACAAAGGATCTCAAACCAAGCTTTGAGAAATTAATTCAGGCGTTAGCAGTAAATGCTCGTGTGTATCAACTATTGACATGTGTCCATCATCATCATCAATGCCAACTTGATCACTTATGTGAAAAGAAATTTATTAAAGAGCTAAACTCTACTCAATTAAATACAAATTTATTTTCAAAGTACACTTCCATCACTCAAAGCACACTTTCCATTGCAAAAGGCATGCTTCCCATGACTCAAGGCTTTTTTGTGAAAAGGGTGACGTACGAAATGTACTAATTTTCTTCTCGTAACAAAGTTGGTATTTCCGAGGGATACAGATCCAACTCCATATGTATCACCTTGTTGGAAGCACTTAAAAAGCTAGTGGTAATGACAATGCCTTTAGTACATGTATGTGTGAAAATTAAATGCACCCAAAAAACAATTTTTGCTAAGTATTGAAAATATCAAGCAACTACTGCTCTGAAGAAATTTTCTACAGATCCTTCCAAGAATGCAACAATGGCAAAGGCATCATCTTCTAGTTGGTAGGATGGAGCCTCCTCTACCAAACTAGGCTACACCAACATATTTGGCAAGGATTCATATGCTAGTGCCCCAATGTTGGAAGACCAGAGTTTTGTGCATACCAAAACCATACAGGCAGGCAACCCCATTAGGATGAAAAGGTTAAAGATTTCATAGATAATATTTATGACCCAAAGTTGCATGCAAACCCTAAAAGACTTAGGGAAGGAGAAATGCAGAGAATGTTTTCCCATGGGTTAGTCAATGGATTTGCAACACAACTATGATATTGTGGTTTGCCACAATTCATATTTCCCTTTGGGTGAAGCCACAATAGTGGTTTACAATTCAAGTGAGGAAGGAAAACTCACAAAAAATGACCCCAAAGAAAAAAAAAGTGATTTTGGGGGTTCGTACGAACCTACTGGTTCGAGTGAACCCATTAGGGGTTCACTCAAACTAGGGTTCAAGTGAACCCATTAGGGGTTCGCCCAAACCAGGGTTCAAGCGAACCCCTTTGAATTTTGGCTGCAAAAAAAAAAAAAACCAAATGCATAGCAAAGGGGTTTGGCCGAACCCTCTTGAAGGGGTTCGATTGAATCAAGGTTCAGCTAAACCATGGTTCGAGCGAACCCCTTGGGGTTCGGCCAAACCCCTAGGGGTTCGTTCAAACCCCCCTTGTCCCTCATCACCTCCCGAGACACAAAAAAAGTCTAATTTTTTACACTTCGGAGCTTGGGTTGAGGATGAAAATGGAGGAGTCTTCAGAAACCCATTTGGAATTAGGTATTCCTTAGAACAAGCTATCCAACAAATATAATTTTAATATCTTTTGATTTTATTATGTATTTATTTTTTTAGTTTTATTAAACATTGGTTCTTCACTGAAAATGAAGGTCTCTGTTTTGCACATGTGGAAAAATAGCAGATTATCATTTTTTTTTTTGAAAAATGAGTGCACCGGATATTGAAGTCCTTGATCTAACAAAAGAAATAAAATTGAATTTTGATATATACAAAAAAAGTTATGCGTTATATGGTTGCGCTATGTTTGAATTGTAATTGGTTTGACTTTGAAACTTGATTAAAGAAAAAATATTCAATTAAAAACTATCTAACCAAGTGGAAGCACTAGATATCCGAGTTAAAAATCTAAATTTGAAAGAATTATAATTTTATCCTTCATGGAAAAAAGTTATGCTCTACTTGGCGCCACTTTTAAAAATGTTGTTTTCTAAAAACCAGTTTTGTGGGAGGTGGAAAAGAAATGCAATCTGATTCCAAAAATTTTGAAAAAATATTTTAGAATCTACAGACAAAATGTGATGAGACTCTAGTTTGCATCATCTTCAAATTCCTCACGGTTTAGCCGCTATAGGTGCCCAAATGTGAAGATTTAGTTAAAAATAATAATTTTAGTGTCCATTTTGGCAAAAAATTGTAAACCACTATTGTGGGATCACCCATCCATACATCCATGCCCAGAGCCAAGGGATGCATGCACAAAAAGGATGGATAAAGAAATAGGGGTTATCAGTGGAAATAGGTTGAGTGTTACAACTAGTGTGATAGCCATCTGGGATATGCTATGCATCCCTGTAAATTGGGATGCTGAGATATTCCAAAGCAAAAGAATGGAATATTTTTGGAGAGCCAAAGACAAGCAATTCAAATTCTATATGGATGAAATGAATGAGAAGTCAGATGGAAATCAACTATTCTTCCCTCTAGCATGCAAAAATTTCAAATTAGATGTGCAGGCTGTTTCTCAATATTAGCTTATATTTACGGCTTTGAAGATGATGAAAAGGTTTATGAATTCTAGGAGGGCTTGGATTTCCTGCTCGGGAAGGAGAGGAGCTAGAAATATTTTGATTTTGCTGATGCAATGGCATAAAATATGCAAGAACAATTAATAAATTATGGAACTAATTTTTGATTTAGGTATTATTATTTTTTGGAAAACTTGATTTTACATCAGAACCCTAAAATTTTAAGAGGATATTTGTTGCTCAATAAGTTTGATGCGATGAGTTATGCTAGCTAGTTTCGCCCTGGACCCATGTGCTTTCCAAAACATGGGATTATTATTCATTTGTTGATTATTTCCTACAACTAGTACTCTTGGAATTGTCTTCGTGCTCTCTAGATTAGTTTTCTGCTAAAGCCTTAGAATGAATGAAAAGTGACCAGACCCCAGTGGATTATTTTTTTGGGAGTCAAGTTTTCTTTCATCAAATACAATTATTTTATTGAGGAGCCTTTTAGGCTCCCTAAATTTGTAATAGATAGGACCTTCACTTTGGAGGCATTCCGATAGGAAACCATTGCCAAAAAATCCTATGGAAATGGGAGGCATACAAAGGTGCTTTACCCACTTCCCCTTACCATTTCCAAAATTCAAGTAACACTCATGAAAAGGGAGGAGCGAGATGTGTTGACTAGAAAATTGGCTCACTTGGGCCTGGTCCTCATTTGTGACACATGGAGGTACAATCCTATAGGACATCTTCTGACTATAAAACATGAAGAGAAAGAATATTTTGAGTCAAGGAAGAACCCGACAAGAGAGGGTTGAGGTCTACATTCACCTAGCCTTTATACCGTATGTACGACCTTCATGGCTCAACTTCTATGTTCAAGTGGTGGATTTTTGACAAAGCATCTATATGGGTTAGTCCCTAAAAAAAAAAAAGCTAAAGAATTTGGGATGGTTGAAAAGGAAGATGGCTGAGTTCTAGAATACCGATAGGAAATCAAATTCCCAAGTGCTCTATATGGAGATGTTGAACCAAATGAGGAGTGTTTCAATGAAATCCACAATGTTGAAGTTGGATCCAATAACAATAATCCTAAATTAGATTAGTAAAATGAACAAGAGAATGCACTAATTTTTGCCCCTCCATCTCAAGCACTCAACACAGGAAAGACTAAGGGAAAAGGATCGATATGCAAAGGCTTGTAGATCACATCTTCCACTAGCACCCTAACAAAAGGAAATAGGACCTAATGGTCTCCAAATAAATTTTCTATAGCTCTAGGGGTCCAAGTTTTAGTGGAATCGGCAACCAGAGAATCTAAATCCACCAGTTTGGTCCCTGCAAATAGGAATTGAGTCCAAGACTTGGGTAGACTGGGTATATCAAGTAGAGGAGAAGAAGATGTAGAATATGCTCCACTAGGATTTTTAGCCTCAATAATTTAAGAAATTCTTGCACCTGCCATTCTTTCTTCTACTACATCTTTAGTTGTTCCTGCCCCCTCATCTACTGAAAGGAATCCTCCATTTACAGGTTTCAATGTCCTCATCCTGAACATTCCTCCAACCATATTTGACAATGAACCCCATGAAGAAACCCTATGTGCCAAACGAGCATCATCTGCCACAATTGATTCTTTAATCACCCTATCAAGGGAACCCATTGAAATCACTAATATGTCCATGCTGCAAGTGTCACCATCCCAATCTACTTCTAGGAAAATGACTCCTTTTCCACCCGCTTCCCTTTTTACTCCAATGGGTGTGTCTCCTTCTCAGTCCATACATGGCATTCCACCTTTTCAATGATAATGCTTCCTTTCACCTCTACACAACCTCTAATGGTTGAGGCCTCTCCTTCTGTCACCTTTTTTATTCTCCCTCTAGGTTTTTTTCTTGCCACATAGAGTATTGACTCTCCATAGAGTCTTCAAACTCATATTGAAGAAACAAGGCAAGCCTGAAAAGCAAGAAAGAAAAAAATGTGAGGAAAGACCGTGAAAAATCCAACTACTCAGAAGTTGGAAGATTGTTTTGATGAAGAGTGTAATGCTCTGCTAATCACATCTATGATGTTGCTAATGTCCGAGCTAGAGGGAGAAATGTAGTTTGAATATTACAACATCAGAGTTGTGGGCATCAATTTGAGTGAGACTCTTTTGTATGACAAAGTGGTCCTTGCCAAAGCAACTCAGAAGGTGGTCTACACCGACAATGAAAAGTTCGAAAAACAGTTGAAGAAGTGCGAGGAAAAGTTGGAAAATATAAAAGCCATAGTGGATAGGCTAGAGGTTGAAATCAAAGGTAAAGACTTGGAATTGTCTTGCATGAGGTAGTTATAGGGTTAGTAGGGTGAAACAAGTTCTAGGTTGCTTGAAGAGGCCTAGAGTGAGATGGATCAACTTCATGCCAAGGTAGAAAGATTGAAATGCAAGATCACAGTCAAACATGAAACAAATGAAGAGCATCAACAAAGACAAAAGAGGATGGAAAATAATTTAGCCAAAGTGAACGCCATATATAATGGGCTGCAAAAGGAGCTATAGGAAATGGATCAAGAAAAGAAGGATACACAAAAGGAATTGGCTAAAACCTCTAACGACCTTTAAAAGGTCCAAGCAGAAGAAAAAAAAGAAAAACAAGAGAAGCAAGGTGTGGAGTTTGCTCTACAGGTTCATAATGAGGAAATGGAAAAGTTGTGTTTCGAACTTTCAAACACACTCCAAGAGAAGAATCAATTGGAGAAAAACATGAGATCGAGGGAGTCCCAATTCTAGTAGAAACTGATTGTGACACAAAGATCTAGGCTTCTCTTGATACTTAGAAAACTAATAACCACTCATTGGGAGAGAATCATGTAGTTGCAGTTGCAACCTTGAAACTAGTCTTGTAGTTTCTAAAGGATGCTCGAGAATTAAACACGAAAGTTAGCCCAACAGTTGACCAAATTCTACACATAATAACCCCCTGAGCTGAAGAATTAGGGGTCTTGATCTCAAAACTATGTCAAGCAATTGAGGAAGCTTTAAGGGACGTCATGATTCCCAATAAAAGGGAAGGTACAAGGAAAGAAAAGGAATTCATCACCTACCACCAGGTCGTTTCAAAAAGTAAAGCTTACTAGATAGTGTTGAATAAGAAGGTCAGTGAGATCAAGGAGGAGGTCAAATTTTTGCTCCAATCAGGATTACCCACCCTTTTCTCATTGGATGGAGGAGTGTTAACAATCAAATAGATCATGGAATAAATTAGGCTCAAAATTTGGGACTCCACAGTCCTCTAAGGTTTGAGCTCATCACCTATTGTTGAGGAGATCAAGAAGGAAATTCTTCCCCTTTCCCAACTATAATGCCACATCAAAGCTATTTCATCAAGGTGGGGAGGAGTCTCTTTTAAGGAGGTCCTTGACCTAGATCAAGCCTACGAGACTTTGTGCACCCTCATCTAGCCCACCGATGGAGATTGGGAACTCAACACGCTGCAAAGGCCCCCTGTGAGTCACTAGGACTATGAAGCAAATTTTTCCTTCAAAAATTTTGGTTTTTGGATTTTACTTCCTTTTTTCTTTACATTGGCACCACACTTGAAGAACAAATATTACTCTCACAAAAAGGTGTGCAATGTGCCACATGGTGGCTGCACAACTTTTCTCTATATCACCTTTCTTTTGGGCTTGAATCAAGACACGTGTTTTATTGGTGGGGATTTCTTCAAAGTTGTTCTCATAAAATATGAAATCACTCATCTTCTTGCCACGTCATCCATTATTTCAAGAAGATCAAGTCATCTGCGAATGTTTTTCTTTTTGGGTGGAGTTTTTCGGATGGCGTGACAGACTTCTTTTGAGAGCATACTTTTGGGGTGGTGTCATCTTTCTTCATAGTTGATTGATTAGATTTTTCTAGGCTATGCTAAGATATAATTGTCTTTTAACAGTATATCTTCACAAAGCTTCTTTGTGGAGCCATCAATGAGGCATCCCAAGACTTTATGAGCAAAGATTGCTATGATCCAATTTGGTCCTAGCTTAGATTATGGTCAATTAGGTGTTGACACCTAGCATTGGTTCATATCTATTGGTTACAGTGGTGGATCTACCTCCTAGCTATTTAAAGGGGTTTGCAGTAGAGAATAATTTATCTTGGATAATCTTAAAAGGAACCATCTTCCATTTTTTGGAAGAGGATAGTTTTTAGAAAGTTTTGATTTCTTAGGGATAGGAGGATTTCACTGAGCACTGTTCACGCTCTCTGGCATATTCTATTTGTTGAGACTATTAATCGGATTGGCATCCAACCTCTATTTTTAGTTAATTTATTGTAATAATTAGATTTGTTAAGAATAAATCTCTAGAATTGTGGATGTTATGGCCTTTAGCATGAATTTCTTTTTCATATATCAATTATATTGAGAGTACTGTGTTAAATCTTTACATAAGTAGTTTGGACAATTATTTCACATGTTATTAGCTTTTATGTTTGATGGTATCTTTTAGAAACTGGATCATGTTTTTTTTACTCTTTCATTTTCTATAAAAGATATATTATTGTTCATACTATGCTACAAGAGAGGAAGGGTTCTGTAAAGATCCAAATATCCCTATTGGTCTTTAGGATTTCTTATTACTGTCAAACCTTAATGGATGCTTCTCGTGGGGATATTTGAAAGACTACATTGTGTTTTCTCTAGCCTTTTCTACTCATTCTCTTCCCAACAATGAAGGGTTTGTGGCATTCTATGTCTATTTCATCAATTATAAGGAATTGTTAAGTTCTTGAAATATTGTAAAAGCCTTGGCACATTGTCATTTTTTATGTTTTTCCTTGCATTTCACTTCCCTTTTTCCCACACATAAAGAAGATCCAACTTTCTTTAAAAATCTCGGAGGTCATTTAGTGAGGCACAATTTGGTCCCCACTCGCTGAATTTCCCATAAGGCTATTCAGAGAGGTGTAAGCTTTTATGATCAACAAAATACAAATAAAATTTCTCATCTTTGCAACTCAAAACCACAAAATCCTAGGAGATTGGCTCTCCCTTGTAGTAGTTAGCCAATCATCAAACCCTAGTTGGTTTGTGTTTGAATGTGGAGTCAAAGAGAAAATAAGTGAAAATCCTAGTTGGAAATAAAATCACATTTCCTACTCTATATTTTGGTGAACTCAACACATCCTATAGTTGCATTTTTAAAATTTTTATAGCTAGCATAAATTTTGATAATTGATTAAAAACTTGGTTATTTAAAGATCTTGTTATTTTTCATTTGTTTTATTTTCAGAATCAAGTATTTTCTCTCTTTTTTCATAAAAAATAAGCATATTGGTGAATTCAATTTAGCTTAAAAATGTAAATATTTTGAATTCAGCTGCATAATTTTAGATATGATTTTCCTTGTTTAGGGCTTAGACCTGAGTTATTTTCATTGTGAAGTGTGAGTACAATCTTGGGTTATTTTTTATAGTGAGAAACATTAAAAAGGTAGATATTTGCATAGTTTTGTCCATTAAGAAATATCAAAAGGTGTTATCTTTCAATATTATTGGGTTAAATTTAGTTAGTTATAGCATTTCAAAATTTGAAAATTATCATTTGAACATATTACATTTCTCTGAGAACATTAAATTTTATGAATGTGTGTGTTTCACATAGAAAAATTAGGTTTCATGCATTTCTAGAAATATATTTGCTTCTAGATCTAAACCTCTTCAATATCATACCCCCAAACATTGTAGTTGGTTTCCATATCCCGAAATTGTTAAAATATTTCCTCTATAGTTTAGGGAACCCACACCCCTATCCTATTAGTTTGGCATTAATTTTTTTGTGTGAAACCCTATCTGTGGTCTCTGTTGAGATTTAGTTCTTGAATTTGGAAGTTTGTTTTGAAAATTTTCAATTCTGTAATTTGATTGGTGGGACATAACACATTTTTTCTTTACAAAAATCTTGTTTTATCATAATCAATATCTTATTATCAAACTTTGTTAAGAAAATTCAAGAAATTTTCATAAAAACATGTGAAAATGAGTTTCTCTATCCTCTTTTTTTGTTTTTCTTTGATCCCTCTCCCAATATCTCTCCTACTTGTGAGGGTATATTGGTGTAAGAGAATACAATAATTGATACTTTACTTCATTTTTTAAGTAACCATGAAACTCAATTTTTCCCTCTTTGCTATTATCTATTCTACATGGGAGGATATAACCATTGATACATTTCCTCCAAATGATAGTAAGGTAGATTACATAGATGAAGATTCAAAATTGGCGTTTGATCTCCTAGTGTTAGAAAATATTCAAGTAGTTAAGTCAGTTGAAATTGTAAACCCACAACTAATTATTGGACCTCATTCAAACTAGTCTAAACCTAATTGTCATATCCTAAAGTTTAAAAAGAAAATTACTCAAAATAGCTATACACACAAAAATGGGTTGTAAAAACCAATTTGTCATGCAATTGCTCACAAATAAAACACTCAAAGTAATAAACAACAAAAAAAATCCAAACTCCATTTCATGTCCTCAACCTATTCTTCCCCCTATGAGTATGTGCAGGATCATCATGGAAAAAATAGGCCCTTAAGTGGCAAAAAAAATAGAAAAATCAGAGTTAGGCAATTTGACGTAAAAATTTGAATAAGTTATCTATACTATATCAAAAATATGTAAGAATAGAATTTGTAGCAAATTGAATGTATTTTCTAAACTACTAGGTTTTAAAAAAAATCTATTTGGTGAAATTTGAAATTTCGATGCAAGAGTACTTAAATTTCGGGAAAAAATAAGTAGGTGTCTGTTTGACCACCCTAACCACAATAAAATGATAATATTTTTTTATAAGATTTTATATATAAGAGTAATCATGTTCGATGTATGCATATTTTTGTAATTTTTTCCAAGTAAATAATTAATTATGATTTTTTTATACAACTTTTAAAAAATATTAAAACTCATATGTATGACCACCTTAACTTGGTCAAAACTTCATGAAATTTAATTTTTCCCTTTTAATGCTATAGTATATGAAGCATAGAATGTGACACATGTTTTGGATTCAAAAAATCTGATACCATTTGAAAGCTATAGATGTTTTTCAATTAGTCTATCAATCAAGACTTTAGACATAATTTGAATAGAAAATGAATAATAATTACTTATTAAATTTAAAGTAAAGCATAATTTATATTGGTGGAATGCTGAGAATCTCCTTTAAAAACCCTTTTCGTTTCATCAATTTTGGGTAAATTTTTTTTGTTAGCCACATAACCATCATATTGCCACTTTTTGGCCCATCATGATCCTACACATACCCCTACACCACATCTTTCTCAAAATATTACCAATGAGTATGATCTTGTTGAAAAAAATTGTAATATTCTAGCAAATATATCTCTTTGGGATTTAATTCAAAATTTACCTACCTACTATGGTATGCTCCAAGAGGCTTTGTAGAATATTTTTGTAAAACCTTCTATTAAACCAAATGATGTAGCAACCTTGTTGGATATTATGAATACAATAAACCTATATATTTTTTTTCATAAAAGCGAGTTACCTCCTTTGTGAGATTCAAAAGTAACATGAGGTTCTAATGATATTGGTGTTCATTAATAGAACCAGGATTACATGTAGTCTTCTTGACAATAGATTAGGTCTTCGTGTTAGTGGAATTGATAATTTACATAAACTTGGTATGGATAAGAATCTCATAAAACTTGATATTCTTTCTATTTTTGGCTTCAATAATGTTGGTAGGAAACAATTTGGTTATAGTCACACTACCCATTAAGGTAGGAATTGTGACTTTTCCTACCCTTATCCATGTCATGTTGGATATCCTCTAATATAATCTTCTTCTTGGTAGACCATGAATTCATGGAATGAAGGGAGTCCCATATACTCTTCATTGTGAGATGAACTATGCATATAATAAAAAGGTACATATAGTTATTTAGTGGATACAAAAATTTATAATTTACAAGTTGAAGCCAAGCATAACATTTCCAACTCTCTTAGTGTTTTGATTATATCTTCAAAAATTGAAGTATCACATTCCAATGACAATGATGCAATGAATATATCTTGGGCGATGATTGGGGATCATTAGATTTTATGCCTACTTTCATTGGGGATTCTAAAATATCATCATTAAAACCTAAAGGATTGAAGCTTGTTTCAATGACATCAATGCAATCTAAGACAAATTTAATGATCAAAATAATGCTTCATCTTCAAGTACATGTTTTGGTGATGATTATAGCTCATTAAATTTTACACCCTTCATTGTGGGAGAGTACAAAATATCACATTATCAATGTATATAGTCTTGTGTTTTATTTTATCAATATTTTTGTACATCAACAAATCTAAAAATATCATCCCATGATGGTGATGGGGGCTCTTTAGTATTCCTTCCTCATGTGTTGGTGATGTCTAACCTTAACACTTCAACAATTAAAATTATTTACATTCTTGCAAAGAATCAATTCTTCTCATAATTGTTTAAATAAGATTTCTCCCCCTCCATTTGAGTTGAAAAAGTATTATGGGATTGGATTTAAATTTCTTTCTAAAATTGGATATAATGAAAACATGGAGCAAGGAGTTAAGGATCATGTGAAATTTAGACTATACCTTACAAAAAGAGGGATAGGATTCCAACCTTCTCCTTCATCTGCATCTCACTCTCCATTATATGCCATATTTATAACATCTTATGGTAAGAGAGATAAATTTTCTTCATAAGAGAGAATATTGTCTCCTACTCCTGTATTGAAGAAAGAGCATATTTTGTAAAGGCTTATCAAAGCCCAAATGATTACTCTTCTTCCTCCAACATATAAGAATTTTCATAAAAAATACTCTCTTTTGTGAATATTATCGAGTGCATGATTGTTGGACACCAATGAATTCTAGGCATTGAGTAATAAAATATAACTTGTTGATTATTGTGCTATCACTCTTCCATGGGTTGATACATCTATTCATTTTACATAATAAATTCTCTTCTATTGTGTTACTCCTTACTATGTGTAATTTTTAGCTCCTATTTTTCCTCATTTCCATTCATGGTGGTACAACCTTGTGTGTAACTATATTTCATTTGTGGTAGTAAAACAATATTCTCTAGCATGGTTTCTATTTCCTTTACACTTAGGGGGCAAGGATAACTAATTTTTGGAGGTGTGCATCCTTCTTGAGGATCCCCTCTTCCTCCTTAAAATATCAACATAACAAGTATGTTGAAATTTTAAGGGGGACATATCACCCTATCTATTTTATTAACATCTTGTGAGATTTGAATTATTGACATACCCCTTTGGTGGTGGTGTTTTTTATAATTCCCCTTGGATTGGTTGGAAATTTTCCTCCTATGAAATTAAGCATTGTTTTTTCCCCATGACATTAAACTTATATGCACTCCCTAAGGTGTGATTTAAAAAATTGTCCATGAATTTAGCATAAAAAATATTGCTAGTTCATGAACTTGAATATTTTTACATTCAAAATTAGAATAACACAATTTTTTCTCCAGTGGAGCTATATATTTCATGAGTAAAGTAGCATAGCACAACAAATAACCTTGTGAAACCCATAATATTGCATGAAAACCTAGAATAACACAACTTTCTAGCTAGTAGATCTATGTATCTCATGAGAATTTCTATTTACCATTTTATCTTATGTATGTTGTGTGTTCAATGAATGATGCTTGGTAATTGTGACAATCTAACAAAATGAGGTCTCTCTACCTCACTAACATGAATATTCAATTTTTATGTACTAACATTTTTTGTTTTATGTTCCATGTGTGTGTTATGTTTTATTTATGTGTGTATTTTGTTTTCCTTGTGTATTGTTTTGTGTTTGCTTCATGTATTTGTGTGTTTTCTTCATGTTTGTGTGTGTTTTGGTCATGTATTTCACTTGTTTTATTTGTGTATATTACATTTTTTCCTCGTGTATTCCTTGTATACATTGTGTTTTTTGCACGAATGTTTTGTGTATGATTTTATGTGTGATTGAATATTTTCTTGTCTTGCATGTGATATGTTTGCTTCATGTTGTCTTAACATTGTAAAATGATGGAATCCTAAGTTGGGGGATTGCACACCCCTCAACTTGGTGTCATCTCGTCTCTTCAACATTACGATAACATAATTTTTCCTTTAGTGTGAGCATGAATGTACTATCATACTCTCACTAAAGTGGGTGCTAAATGAAGCATCATAAATTATCAACCCTAACAATTTCACACTAACTATACACCCTATTTTTCTTATAACATTAATTATAATAATAATTTATACATTTCACTTGGTCATATCATAAAAATATATTAAACCGCCCATCACCTTGACAAATTTAGGGAAAAATCATTTGATTAGGGGTGGTAGTGCCCCTGACCTTAAGGATTTTCTATTTCAAATTAGAATTTTGGTTTTGATCATAGGTGGTTTAAAAAGATCCTAGGTTGGCCTATATTAAAAATATCAATTTGAATGTATATATAAAAGTTTTATTATGATCATTTGAACATTAAAAAGGAGAAATAAGTCATTTATGAACAAGGAACTATAGTGATAAAATTATGAATATGTATTGAGTTATCCTCTACATGTTAGCTACAACAATATATTGTGTTTTATGACTAACCTATTGTAGGTATATCAAGAAATAAAATCATCCATTAATAAATATTTGTGGCAACTTGTGGTGTTGGTATCACCTTTTCAAGGGTTCCACATAAAGGTAAAATTATTTGGTATCATTTGATTTCAATTAATTATTATTGTTGTTTGGCCTTTGCCTGACCTAAGGCATGTCATCTTGACCATCATAATTTTCATTATGTGGTGGTAGAAATTCCAAATTGGGGTTTGACTTAGGCTATCCCCTATACAATGCAACCTTTGGACCACTCTTTTCATGTGTGTAGAATATACAAAAGTTTCGTCAATAGACAATCATAGGAAACATAAAGTAGATTGTAACCCATCTTTTAAAGTTTTTAGATCTTTGAAAAGTAGCATCTCTAGCCAAGGGAATCATTATCATTGATCTTTAAAAATAGGGCAAATTGTAATAGAAGTTCCTCTTTTTATCTCCCTTATATATCTATAATTGTTTTGATAGTTTCTATTTTTTTTGTGTGATAAAATACATTTTTGGATCCAAGGTTTACATCAAATAGTCTTGTTAAAAAACACAAAATTTTTCATATAAATACAACTCAAAAGGACCAAATCCTATGATATTGCCCCTCCCTTGTGGTAATTATTCAATCATAAAACCCTAGTTGGTTTGTGTTTGAATGTGGACTCAAAGTGAAAAGAAATTGATCCTAGTTGGATCTACGATAACTTTTTGTACTCTACATTTTGGTTACCCATACCATGTTGGATTTGTTGTCAAATAGATTGCACCCAAACTCTTGAATGATTAAATTCAGAAATTTGTTGAAACATTGGATCAAACTTAGGTTGTGGGTGACCTATAATAAGATTGAACCTTCGGATTCTAGGCCAGCTTCCTATATGATTTAGCTTCCTATATGATTCTTAAATTAATAACTGGTAACTTACTGGGAAAAGGGATAGAAATGTATGATGAATGCATGTAAAACTGTAAACTAGTGGTGATGCACCTAATTGAAAAAGATTTGCAATTATGATTCACAATAAAATTCTCAATACTTTAATCTACACAACCTGATTTGATAATCTAATAACTTGAATGCTTTAAACAAAGGCTTTGATTTAACACAATCTTGAGGGAAAACATGGTTTTCACAACTAAACTGATTAATCAATACATGCACAATGTATAACTAGTGAATTTAAACTAAACTGCATACAAATACTTATGAAGGAGACAAAAAAATTAAAGGTTTCAAAACTGAAAAAAACAATAATCCTTCGATCAAATCCTACACAACAACGATGCCTGAAATATTGAAGGTAAAACTTTGAAAATGCTGGAAAATAAAGGAATCTTCTATTAAATAACACAATTTGAACCTGTAAACCTGTAAACCTACTACTATATTAATCTGAATATAAAAGCTGAGTTACATGATAATTCACTTTGTAGAGTGCAAAGGCTGAAAAAAAAGAACTAGACGGAAAAGATAAACATTTTCCAATATATACAATGAGAGTGCACTCCAAAGTGCATAAAAATGAAACTGAAAGTCAATTTCAGTATGAAAAAGATAACTCCAAGGAAAACATCGAGCAAAAGAAAAAATCCTTGAAAAGAAGGCTCAAACTCATGCAAAAATGAGTGAACTCAGTCTCAAACTCGCAGTGATAATGTAAGCAACTGAAAGGTAGCTCGAACTGAACTGGAAATCCATGAAAAGTAAGTCCAAGCATGCAAAAATTGACTCGTTTGTATCAATCCGCCCATGATGACTTGAATGATTAATATTCAGTTGATAATCCGATATGAAACTGAAGTAAAGTGCTAAAAATCTCCATGACTCACATGATTAACTCATTCTCTAGTTAGCTCTACTTGTATTCTGCATGGATCTCTAATTAACTCAACTTTACATAACATCTTTTATTTGCATTTTAAGAGGACTAAATTAATTAAATGACTTATAGTTCTATCATTTAATTAATTCAAATAAAAGACAATAATGTTAAGTTAAAAAACCTAACCCTCATCTCATGGCCTCATACACACACTTGGCATATTCATTGAATATGAATTCTTCACTAAATAAATATAAGTCGATCATTAAGACATGTAATAATTAAACCTCATAATGGCCGACCATATCATTTCTAGGAAATTTGACTTGAAGTCATGGCCATGGGAGTAAATAAAACATAATGATTTTTCCTAAAACATGAGCAAAAATCAAAGTCTTCAAATTAGGGTATGAGTCAAAATACTCGAACCCTAGATGCTTTCTTCATTTCTCATTTTGCACTCTCTGGAGAAAATTTGTTGCTACACCACCAATGGTTAGGTTTTTCTGAAAAAATGCTTGATCTGGAGCTTGACATCCAACCATACATTGCTGTTTTTGGGCCGAATCTTATTGATCTTTACAAGGTAAGTTCTTTAGTCACAATTTGGAGGTACCTTGCTTTTTCTAAGGCTTTCAGGCCGTTGTCATGAGACATTTTTGGTGCATCTTCTTTTCATTTTTTTGTAAATGGATTCTTGTTCTATGGCTGCAATGGAAACCTTGTGAGAGCACGATTTGGCACTGGTAAATATATGCTATGAAAGGACTTCTGGAAGATTTATTCCATGGCAACTTTGGTAAGTCTGATTTCCCCCATTTTGTATATATTTTCAACATCTTTTTGGCCACTCCCTCCATTATTTTGATACATTTATTCTATTGATATTATCCATACTGCTTGAGCCATGACTATAGACATAGCTTGTAACCTGACAAGAGAAAGCTTGAAAGAAATTTCATGGTATTCATTTTTCTAAGAATTTCTATTCCAGTGGCATAAGTTTGACCTATGAAAGGAATTTCACTCTTCTTTTGTTTTCTGAACAAACCCTCACATGGGTATCTCTTATTTGGAGAAAATTTACAAAAAACCCTTAGGAACATTCTGTATTTCAATCATAAACTACATCTTTGAACAAAAAATAATGTGTATATGTTGAAGATAGTGACAAATCTGTATTTTCTCATAAAACCCTTATGTGGGCTCAACCTAGAACTGTAGAATACAAATACAGTGTAAAAAATGAAAGGGTTTTATGAATTCTCATCACTTAACTCTTTATTTACAATATTTGAATTCTGAAAATAAAGCTATAGGTATTAGATATTCATTTTTAGTACACTATAGCTTGTATTTCAAGAAATAATTGTATGTCTTGATAAAGTAAACATCATGATTTATGTCTCCATTTTCCTTGCTATCTCACTTTGTTCCAAACTTCTTATTGTCCTTTCTTACTGAGATTTTGTTCATTGGAAAATTCATAAATCACTATATGATGTGATTGTACCTTATCATTTTATAGTTTGATCTTAGCAGTCTCATCCATAACTGTTCCTTGGTATGAAGCCCTCATTATCATAAATTCTATACAGTACTTTGACCAAGGTTTATAATTTTTTTGGAGTGATTTCTAGATTTGATTGTGTGTGAATTTTTTGCATCAACATTTCAGATCACACTTCATGATCCATCATCAAGATAAGAGCTCAGAGCAACAAGAGAAAAAAAGGGCAATTGCAGACCTAGACCAATCTTGATATCACTAAGGTTTATAATGTTCACATGTAGCTTCTGTGAATTGCTTTCTGTAGGGGCACATGCTCATAAGATTTTTATTGCTGCTATCATGACTATTGTATGCTCATATGATTGTAATATCCTTGTCATTTGATAAACATTTGAATTGACAGTTGGTTGTCCTTTATAGTTATTGCACTCATCATGCTGTCCTGTAGACTTCTCACTATTCTCTGTGGTCTGATGACTTTGAATTTCTTGAGTATTAACAATAATCCTTTAATGCTCATTGTGAAACTTGATGACCTTTATGATTGTGATAATCTCCTTTTGCATGTTCACTGTTACTTCTGTTGCTATCATTTGGCACTTGAAACATGTATGCCTATTCACTTTATAGTTTTGTAGCAACAGTATTATCCATGATTGTTCTCTTAAAAATGCTCCTTTTCTGTTGAATACAAATCTGTTTCTTTTTTATGTCCTTGATTCTTTTGATGAGGACTCTTGATGATGATTTGCAATGCAATGCAAAATATGGGAATGATTCCCTCATTATGATGTTGAAGTTAATCTGTTCCTCTTGAGTCTTCTGTAGATTGTGAATGTGCTTTGGAGTTGTAAGAAACAATTGAATTGCTTGAATGCTCTGCTTTCCCTTCAGTATAAAGGGGCTCAATGCCTCATCAAAATGTGAATATAAATGAAAGGCAGAGCTGAAACAAGAGATGATAAATGCAATCAATGCTCTCTTAATATATTTATTTAATTGTTCCTTTGAATGATGAGCAAAAAGATAACATTCTCAATCTATTTTCACCATGCTGAATTAGACTGCTTTTATTATTTAATATTGCTTTACAACAGTCCTGTTTGATGACTGTAATACTTGATGCTTTAATAACTCTCATATATGAACGTTGAATGAGAGAATACCTTATCATATGCCGGGCTCAATCCTTGTGGGAGACTGTTTTACTCCACATATCTGATAAGATGATAACAAACATAATCCTGCACATTGAAACAAACAAGTTAGCAAAAATAATCGAAGCTGAAAGCTTCCATTGAGTTTCGTGTTCCATGATTATCAGCCTTTGTAATTCAATCATCTTGTGAATGCCTGATTGAATGTAAATTGCATTCCTATTGGTAGCATAGGTATAAAGTAGAATGTAATTCATCATTGCTTAGAGTACATCTCTAACATCATCTTTTTACAATTTTGTAAGTTCATGGAGCGTGAAATTGAGGCTGCAACTTGGAGACGTGACAACTAAAGACATCAAGCAAAAGTGATTCATCATCATAGGCAATGATGAATTGCTTCTCTTCTTTGTGTTTATGTTATCTTTAGTAGTGTAGCTTTCATTGAATTTTGTATTCATTATTTGATTATCATAATCAAATTTAGTTACTCTCGCAGCTTGTGCGAGATTTGAGTGTTTTTACAAAATGAATAAAAAGCAGTATTATGCAAATTTCCAATTTTTTGTTTCAAATACTTGCACAATAAAATTGTAATTCAAATGTAATATGATCTTTATGATGAATAATGAATACTTTAGCAACAAAACTTAAAAGTTTCTATACCTATCAATGATTAATTCAATTCATCTCTACTTGTTTGATCTCGTAGTGAAAAATAGGTAACAAATTGGTGACCTCTGCTGAGTGTTTGCCTGTGAAACACAATAGACCAGTATATAGCTTATCCATTGGGAATGGAGTCCATTTTTTGCTCTGTTTTAACTTAGAAAACCATAACTCAGCTTCAAAACACACAAACTGAAAGAAACTACTACAACTCTCTTGAAGACAGAGTTTGGAAAACTAGGTGCACCAACTGTACTTTATTGAAAACACTGCAAAACTAAAATGAAACGTACCAGCAGGAACTTATTGAAAGCATTACTGAAACTGAAAACTATCCTACTATGTATAAATGAAATCCTGATGCCTAATAACACTGTTTCAAGTGAATCCCGTTGATAGGGATTGGCAGTACTTCACCATCTGGCTTTGAAAGCTGAAATGCATTATGTTTCTTCTTTGCTATAATAATGTACGGGCCATCTTACATGGCGTCAAAATTTGTATGTTTACTAGGCCTACTTTTGAGCTCATCCCACTTGAAAACTAAATCACCTTCACTGAATATCTTTGTTGTTGCTTTCTTATTGAATTTCCTCTTCATTTGAGAATGATGAATCTGAAGCTTTCTATAGGCTTCCTTTCTGGTTTCTTCCAACTCTGTTAATTGAGCAAGCCTGACTTGCATTGGATGCTCCTCAAGTAACTCAAGCTCTTTTATATAACTCAAAGTTGTCAATTCAATTGAGATAGGAAATTTGGCTTCTTTGCCATAAACCAAAACATATGGTGAAAATCCTATTGATCATTTTGGTGTAACTCTATCAACCCACAAGGCTAACTTGAGTTTTTCATGCCATGACCTCTGATTATCTTCAATAATCTTCTATATGATCTTAATCAGATTCCTATTTGTTGATTCAACTTTTCCATTACCTTGGGGGCAATAATTGGATGAAGTATTTAGATAAATATTATGCTTTACTAACCAATCTGAAACTCTTAAACCAACAAAAGCCAAAGCATTATTAGAAATAATATTGAATTAGTTGTACCAAACCTAGAAACCATTTCCTAGTAGAAGTTTAAAACTGATGTTTCATTTGCATCTCTTAATGCAATTGCTTTGGTCCACTTCGTAAAGTAGTCTGTGGTAGTTAAAATCCAATTGTGCCCAACACTCAAGGGTGGATTGATTGGACCGATAAAAGTGAGCCCCAACTTTCCAAATGGCTGCTCAACCTGAATTGGATTCAGGGGCAGGACTGCTAACTTTTGTTTTCCTACAAAAAGTGAACATTTACTGCATCTTCTGACATAATCATGAGCATCTTTGAAAAGATCTTGCCAATAATATCCAGCTCTCATTATTTTTAGAGCTGTAGTACATGGTGCAAAATGATCTCCAACAGGTCCATCATGGAATTCTTCAAGAATTTTTTCAGTTTGATTTGGGTAAACACATATGAGGAATACTCCATTGAAGTCTTTTTTATATAGAACACCATCTATTTCTGCATAAGGAATTTCTTGTAATATGTAATACCTTCGTTTAGATTTTTCCATACCTTCTAGGCAATCTCCAGTATGCAAATAATGGATCATCTGATGGATCCAATCAGCTGGAACAACTAAAACAACAGGTTCTTCTTCATTATTTAGAACTGTAGTGACTTCTTCATTGCTGTTTGTTCCTTTTCTGCAAGTTGTTTGCATAGGCCTTTGCCTCTGACAAGCTTGGTAACCTTTATACTGATGTCATACTCCATGAATTTGGTTATCCAACCTACTCTTTTGTCATTAATGTCTTTATTCAGTAGAAACTCCTTGACTGTTGGGTGAGCTACCAGCAAATGTATCTTATTATTAGACATCACATGTTTGAACTTTTTCAAACTTCTCACTACAGCAAGCACAGGCTTCTCAACAAATGAATACCTGGTTTCGTAATCATGTAAAATTTGACTAAAGAAAGCTATAGGTTACTCCATACCTTCACTATTTTTCTGACAGAGCATTGTGGAGATGGTATCCACTCCTCTAAATGCGTACAGTATGAAATATTTATCAAAATCTAGATTGATAAGAGTAGGGGTTGCTGCAAGTGCCTCTTTAATTTGCTCAAAATTGTTCTTTCCTTCTTTTGACTAGCTGAATTGAATGTTTTTCTTCAGCATGGCTGTCAATGGCTATAATAAAGCTACAACATTAGGAATAAACCTCCTCACGAAGTTTATTCTACCTAGAAAACTTTGCAAACCCTTTTTGTGAGTGGGCAGCAGTAAAGCCAATATGGCTGTAATCCTCTCGGGATCTATAGAAATGCCATCTTTAGAACCCAAAAGTTTACCTTCATGGACATCAAAGATACTCTTTTTTGGATTTAAAGAAATTCCATATTCTTTGCATCTTTCAAAAATCTATCTAAGATGCACAAAGTGATCATCAACATTTCATGAGAAAACAGTGATATCATCTAGGTAAACAAGAACAAACTTGTTTATCAAACCTTGGAGAGCCATATCCATCACTCTCTGAAAGGTGGCTCCTGCATTTGACAATCTAAACAACATATTTCTATAAGCCATAGTACCCCACTTGGTGGTAAAGGTCATCTTGTATCGGTCTTCCTCCTTAACCAAGATTTGGTTATAACCTGAATATCCATCTAGCAATGAGAACCTTTTTGATCCTGAAACAACCTGCAATATTTTCTCCATTGAAGGTAGCAGGTAGTGATCTTTGAGTGAAGCTTTGTTTAGATCACAAAAATCAACGCACAACCTTATCTCTCTGCTCTTCTTTCTAGCAGGAACCAAATTTGATAACCAAGAAGTGTGCTTGATTGGAAATATTATACTACCTTCGATCAACTTGTTTAATTTTATTTTCATCAAATGTTCTAACTTCGGATTTAAAGGACTTTGCTTCTATCTTACTGATTTTGCATTGGGTTCAAGCGCAATTGTATGCTGAGCTAACTTAGGGTTAAAACCCTTCAAATCTCCATACTGCTAGGTGAATATGTCACTAAATTCTTGGCAAAGTAAGATAAAGGCCTGCTATTCTTCCTTTGTACAGACTTTTCCAAGCTCAAGCAGCTTGTCCTTGAATATTTCTATTGATTCGTAATGCTCCTGCTTCGCTGTGATGCCTGATTTATCTCTTCTAACCTGGTCATCAATATTGAAGATGGATTCAAGGGTCACTAAACCCTTTGGCATCTTGTTAGACTTTAGTTGCATGATCTGATCACCATATTGCTGATCAAATTTTTGTTGATTTCCAGTAAAAAACTCTGCTTCTTCCATCAGAAATTGAGTTATCTGTTCATCACTATCAAAAATCTGCCAACTTACATTATTATCAGGTACTAAAGGCCCGACAACCACCTTCACATATTGTTGTACCTCCACATTGTGAATTTCATTCAGAATGTCAAACTGTGACCCTAGAGCAATAAGTTTATCAGCTTGCTTATTTTGAAGTCTTGGTACTGATTGTAGATTAAATGCGTCAAACTCCTCAATTAAGTCCCAAACAGGATGCTTATATAATTTCAGCAAATCATTCTTTGTCTTTAATATTTCAGCACTTTTTTTTTGGGGTCTTGTGCTTCTCAACCCTCTCAACGCCTCTCTTTTTTTATCCAAGTGTGCTATCTCATCTTTCAATTCTCTCTCTTTCTTCTTTTCATCTCATCCTGATGATGGATCATGGAGTATGATCTGAAACGTTGATGTAAAAAGATGCACACAGTTTATCCAGAAATCTTAAAGACAACTATTATGGACTGTGAAAAAAAAATGCTGAATCATTCTTTGTTAAATTCAGATTTTTAACTTAATTTTCTATCAATTCTGAATCACCATACACCTATAAGCACTTAATCTTTCTTTTTCTAGCCTATTCTAAGGCATGTATTAATGCTTCATACTTAGCAACATTATTAGAACAGTTGAAAGAAAATCTAAAAGCTGAATAATACCTGTCTCCTTGAGGAAAAATCAAAACAACTCCTCCACTAGCACCAATTTTACTTCTAGATCCATCAAAATATAGCTTCCAAAGCTGATCAATTTGCTATACTTGTTTTTCCTCCTTGACCAGATTTGGAATAGTTACATCGGGCTCCTGAATCATATAAATGCCCAAACCTACTTCATCTATGAGATTGAATGGATCAACCTCGTGATTCTCAACTGCCCACTCATCTAGATTTATGTTAGGTATGCCTTCTATAGGTACAGTGGGGTCGAGGGTCATGGATTGATCCTCTTGATCATGGAAAGCTAGGTTTGCATTTATGGGATTCAAAACATAAGGCTCAATATGGTCTTTAGCTTGTGATTCTGACTTAATCGTGACTCTAGTACCATATCTAGTTCTGAAAAGCATGTGTGACCAGTCTAATGACAGATAACCACCTAATTTTGTGGTAAAATCTTTAGATAAACAAATGGAAAAATAAGGTGGGAGATTAGTGATATATATGTCCTGTAAAATTTGAAAGTTGGGACAAGCATGCAATGTAAGAGGCAAATTTTTGATAACTTCTATAGACTTTATAGCTGTACCATCCAACTGAACTACCCCTTTTGACAATGGTTCATACTCAAGTCCTAACATATCTACTCGCTATTTAGGCATAATTGAGCTGCTTGCTCCACTATCGATCATGCAGTTATGCACTATGTTATCACCAATTATCAAGCTGACATAAAAAGGTGGTGGCTTTACCTCTTTAGCTCGCTACTCCTGCTTTTGATCTAAACTATTCACAAGAACTCTTGGTTGTTATTTACTTGTTTCATCAAAAATTGATATCTTAGCTAGAGCCTCCTGCAAACTTTTTTTTTTCCCAGGCAGGCATAATGCATCCTACATGGTAATGCTAACAATTGCCTTTTTCATATGTTCAACAATATTGAAAGAAGAAACACCAACCTTTGGCTGTACTTTTTGAACAACAATGTTTGTTTGTGCTGCTTGAGGCTGAAATTGAACTTTAGGCTACTCCTTTGATGGTCCAGCTTGCTGTCTTGGTAAAATCTGAACATTTTGAGCTATTGAAGGCTAAACTTGCCCCTCTTGGGCTATAAAATCTTGAATTTTCTGTTGAACAACAGGTTGTTTGTCTTCTTCTACCTATTATTTATTAGGAACAATTTGATGTCTTAAGTCAAATGCTCTTTTCTTGGCCCTCGTATTGGCTGCAATAGAAGTGGTTGACTGATTTTGACTTTGCACATGATTAACTCCACAAAATTCACTTCCTTGCCAGTTCATCATGGCACCGTCAAGGTCACTTTGTTGCATTTGATCATCTTGTTGATTATTATCCTCCTTAGTTGTTTTTTCATAAGCAACATAACTACTTTGCACCATAAGGGCTTGATTAATCACCCCGTTCATGCAAGTAGCCTGATTATGAGGCTGATTACATGGATAACACCACACGTAATCCTATGCTAAATTGTTTTGTATTGGTATCGACTCTTTTGAAGAGCTAGCAATAGCTAGATTAAATGGCTAATTAGGCCTAAAGTTGAAATTCCTCCTCCTTTGTAATGTCCCCTACTCAAGCCTAATCTTTTCAGTGACCGTTGGCCTATTCCGGAGACCCGTAGGCTAGTTCGAAGGTAAAATTAGGGTTTCCTATTTTGAAGGATGTTCTGGCTCGAAGTTGATTGTTTCAATAGTGGATTCTTTCTAGGTTTTCAGAGAGCTTCACAATGGTATGTTCTTCTTGGCATTCTGAGCATCTTCAGGAATTTACTATTTTTAGTAAATTCTATTTTTGGCAGTTTTACAGTTGGGTTCGACATGGTTGACTTCCTAATTAAGTTTGATCAGTTGGCTTTCTCATTTATGGCTTTGGGGAAAAATTGGAGAGATAAGTTGAGCTATTTAATTAAAAAGTCACGTTTTAATGTTATATTTTAACATTGACCCCCTTGGCCTAGTCTATTGACTTCATGTTGTTTTGAAAAGTGGTCTTTTGAGGGTGGTGCCTTCATTAAAGATTATTTTATATGTATTAAGGTCAAATTAAGCCTTAAGTGGGGCACATTGATTTAAGTGAGGAATTTAATTAAAAGAAGTCAAATTGAAGATGTGAAGAAAAGGACGCCATCTCTTGGGATTAGGGTTTGACTCTTAAGAGAAGGTTAGGGTTTTGAGAAGAGTCAACCAAAAATTATAAAAGGAAGACCTTGATTCTCAATTGAGGATCTTTTGTCTACAGTATTGTTATGCTGCCGGTTTGGCTTTGGAATTGCTTCGGGGAATGAAGGCCTCCTAGCTCGGGCATTGCTTCTTGCGTGCGACACAACAACTAGTGATGAGATAGCATAAATTGTGAGTTTTGCATTGGGTTTTGAACATTGTATTCAGCTTGTGCATTGTTAGATCAGTTTTGCATACTAGTGTTTTTCCAAATATTGTGTTGTTAGCTACAGTAGAATTGAGTTTTTATTCATAAGTCAAAAAATAACAAAAATATTATTTTGGGTATTATCCCATTCTCATTGTTAGGTCTAGGCGTCATCTTCCTCAAGTTTGCAGATTTTTTAATGAAGACTGTGATTTTTAAAAGTAGATCACCCTTTTCTTGAAGCCGTACCATCTGGTGTGCATTGGGATCTGTGCAAAAATAAATGTGGGCATTTTAAGTTTGTTTCTTGCTTTTCAACATAGGCGCCATCATACTAGTTGTGTTTTGCATTTGAGTTTAGGTCAAGATTTGAGTAAGAAAGGAGTGAGTTACGAGCTATTCAATGAATTTCTATGTTGCTGGTTATATGATGAAAAGTGCAGATCTATCATAATAGTCTTGATAAATCTGCATTGTCCTTATTGGATTGGTGTTAAGGTTTCCTTAAAGACTCTGCAAAAGATTTCTTGTTGAGTGCACCATTTTGAAAGAGCATCTAATATCTTGATACTGCAGGCAATAATATATATTGGAAGCTGGCAGTAGTACTGACCAGTTATTCTTTTATATTGCTCATCATAGTTTGTAATGTTCAGCTTGATAGCGTAAATTGTGAGTTTTGCATTGGGTTTTGAGCATTGTATTCAGCTTGTGCATTGTTAGATCAGTTTTGCATATTAGTGTTTTTCCAGATATTGCATTGTTAGCTACAACAAAATTGAGTTTTTATTCATAAGTAAAAAAACAACAAAAATATTGTTCTGGGTATTATCCCATTCTCATTGTTAGGTCTAGGCGTCATCTTCCTCAAGTTTTGCAGATTTTTTAATGAAGACAATGATTTTTAAAAGCAGATCACCCTTTTCTTGAAGCCGTACCATCTGCTATGCATTGGGATCTGTGCAAAAATAAATGTGGGCATTTTAAGTTTGTTTCTTGATTTTCAACATAGGCGCCATCATACTAGTTGTGTTTTGCATTTGACTTTAGGTATTTTGAGTAAGAAAGGAGTGAGTTACGAGCTATTCAATGAATTTCTATGTTGCTGGTTATATGATGAAAAGTGCAGATCTGTCATAACAGTCTTGAGAAATCTGCATCGTCCTTATTGGATTGGTGTTGAGGTTTCCTTAAAGACTCTGCAGAAGATTTCTTGTTGAGTCCACCATTTTGAAAGAGCATCTAATATCTTGATACTGCAGGCAATAATATCTATTGTAAGCTGGCAATAGTACTGACTAGTTGTTCTTTTATATTACTCATCATAGTTTGTAATGTTTAGCTTTTCGCTCAATATTAGCTGTTGTATTTAATTTACCTCCGCCCTATGGTAGCAACTTTCCCACTCTGGGTTAGAAAGCGCATTCTGGGTGTTGAGAACTTTCAGCATTTCAGTTCTTTCTTTCAAGCATTGTAATTTGTAATACTCTGCCATATGGTCACCTCAACTCCATTTTGGATTGGGTAGCACATACTTGGTGTTGAGTTCCCTTTCAGTACTTAGCATAGAAGATCCTTTGACCATATGCTCACCATCATCGACGCCATTCTTGGTTAAAGTTCCTACATAAGCAATTTTGGCTAAGATCCACTGACCAATGCTCACACCTTGCCCTCATTGGGATCCTGGTGTACATTCTGGTTAGAGTTGCTTCAGCAACATTTTGGTTTAGTTGCTAACGTTAACGAGTGCATTGGTTTATAATTTGTAATTTGAAAAATGAAAAAATTTGGCTCAGAATATTTCAGTGGTATCAGAGCCAAGATCTTGCCATCCTGTGAACAAACTGTCTATGAGTGACAGAGAAAAGAAGTACATTGCAAGGGAAGACAAGAAGGTTGGAAAATAGTTTTGGCCCTATCGAGCTCCAGAAGGCCAGACAACTTCAGAGGTCTTGAGGGCTCATTGGGAGTCTTCTCAGGAATTAGATATGGCAGAGGGTGAGAGATCAGTTGGGGGTAACGAGAGGTTTGCCAACAACAGAGATGATAGTGGGAAGGGAAGAGAGAGATCAATAAGTCCCAGGAAGAGATTTGAAAGAAAGATGGATGCCTTGATGGACATGGTATCTCTCATGATGGGGAAAGTGGGTCAGAACACCACTCCACAGAACAACTCAGGGCATAGACAAGAGCATAGTGCTTCCAACCAGCATGATGGACATGCTGCTCAACATACTTCAAACAACACTTATGTCTCAGCCAGGCCATTCAAACCCACCTTCTTGGAACCTATTAACACTCAACCAAATCCTAAAGAGAATGCTTCATTCATGGAGCAGTTGAGACTTGGCCGTACAGAGTACGATTCTCTCCCTGATGAAATCAAGATGGATATGTCCTACAATGACTTTATGGATCATAAAAGGAAAAATAAAGGACAAGGGAGACATTATGATCAAAGACGAACATCAGTTCAAGGAGACTTGTATCAAGCTGTCAACAAGGTTACACTTCCACACTTTGACGGGAGTGATAATAGTTCAGCCTGAGCTTGGATACAGAAGCTGGATAACTATCTAGCTCTTAGAGCCATGGTAGAAGAAGAGGTGATCAAGTTCACTATGCTACACCTTGATGGGGTGGTGCATGAGTGGTGGTACCATGGCCTAGTTATTTTGGGTCATCGGTCTATCACAACTTATGATGAGTTCACCACTAGGCTCATTGAGAGGTTTGAGAAAAAGGATCCTGAAATTCATTTCAGGGAATTGGCACAGTTGAGGCAATATGGTACAGTTGATGCCTACATAGCTGAGTTCCAAAGACTCTCAGTAATGGTCACTGGAATCACGGAGAGGTGATTGGTGATCCTTTTTAGTGAAGGTTTGATGGAACCACTCAAGGCTTGGATTAAAGCCTTTAATCCACCAACCCTACAAGAGGCCATGAAGAAGGCAAGAAACATGGAGTGGGCTGCTCCTACATCAAAGTTTCAATCCAATCCATCTTTTCACAAAAGGGATAAAGGGAAAAGACCTCAACATAGACCTCCTTTGAGACCTCAGCATAAGGAGTTCAAACACCATAATCCTTATATCACCAGATTGGATCCAGAGACCCTAAACGAACTTAGAAGAAAGGGGTTATGTTTCCGGTGTAGGGAAAAATGGTCTCAAGATCATGTTTTCCCAAAGGGAGTTAAATTTAATCAGATTGAGTACTATTCAGCTGGTGAAAGTAATTCTGATTTTTTAGACCAGCAATCTGATTTTGAAGATAGTGAAGTAGAAAGAGCTCCAGAAGAGTCCGGAGATGAGAAGGAAAGTGGAGGTGTCTTGGCTCAACTTTTGAGTTTCCAAAGAAATGAATCTTTCAAGGTTCGAGGGATGATCAAGGGGCAGCGAATCATTGCTTTGATTGACACTGGAGCAACACATAACTTCATTGATGAAGTTGTGGTGGAAAAGAAGGGGCTGCAAACAGAGGAGTTTGAAGGCTTCAAGGTCATGGTTGCCGATGGATTCCACATTTCATGCACCAAGAAAATCTTGAACATGACCATGCAATTGGGAAAATACGAAGTCAAGGATGACTTCTATGTAGTCCACATTGGAGATACTGATGTCGTTCTAGGCATTCAATGGCTGCGTTCACTTGGGGAGATCTCCTTGAATCTGCAAACTATGGAGCTCAAGTTTCAATCTGATGGGAAGAGGATAGTACTAAGAGGAATGTCCAATGGGGGCCCTTGGGTTGTGTCATTCAAAAGAATGGCAAGGCTGATCCATCATGATCAAGCTAAGTGGGTTGCAAAATGCATGATCCTTCCTGCTAGTCTGGTTGAGACTAAAAGAGACTATCCTCCTGATGTTCAGTCTCTACTCACAAAGAAGAGCAAAGTCTTTGCTGATTTGCCTCCTAGACCACCACCTGAACGGGGTTCAAAACATATCATAGAGCTCAAGGAAGGAGCTAAACCGGTAATTACAACTCCATATCGGTACCCGAAGAGGCAAAATGATGAGATTAAGAAGAAAATTCAAGAACTCTTGGAGATGGGTTTCATTTGCCCAAGCAAGAGCCCCTTTGCTTCTGCAGTGGTTCTTGTGAAGAAGAAGGATGGTACCATGCGCATGTGTGTGGACTATCATTCTTTGAATCAAAGCACAATAAAAAACTGATACCCTATTCCAAGGATAGATGAGCTCATTGACGAGCTACATGGGGCCAAGTTCTTCTTGAAGATCAATTTGAGATCAGGTTACCATAAGATTCAAATGAGAGGATCTAATGTTGAGAAGACAACTTTCAGATGTCACTATGGCCATTTTGAGTTTCTAGTCATGCCATTTGGGTTGACTAACGCTCTTGCTACCTTCCAGTCTTGCATGAACAGAGTTTTTCAGAATCAGTTAAGGAGGTTTGTGTTGATATTTTTTGATGACATTTTGATTTACAACAAGACTTGGGAAGATCATCTCAAGCACTTGGAGGAAGTGCTTAGCATCCTGGAATCTGAGAGTTTGTTCACAAAAGCATGCAAATGTGAATTTGGAATGGAGGAGTTATTGTACCTTGGCCACATAATCAATGCTGAGGGAGTAAAGGTGGATCCTGAAAAGATCAAGGCAGTAGTTGATTGGCCACCTCCTGAGAACTTGACTCAGTTGAAAGGTTTTCTGGGTCTTTGTGGATTTCATCAGAGATTTGTAAAAGGCTACTCCCAGAATGCTGCTCCTCTTACTAATCTCACCAAAAAGGGGGCTTTCTGTTGGTCAGAAAAGGCTCAAACTATTTTTGACAAGTTTAAAAAGATCATGAGCTCGTGTCTAGTTCTAGCTATTCTGGATTTCTCCAAGCCATTCGAGCTACAATGTGATGCATCTAGTGAAGGAATTGGGGCTATCTTGATGCAAGAAAAACATCCTATTGTCTTTGAGAGCAGAAAACTAAGGGGTGTTGAAAGAACATACTCTATCTATGACAAGGAAATGCTTGCCATTATGCATGCATTAGCCAAGTTCAGGCAATACTTGGTGGGGAACAAGTTCGTGGTCAAGACTGATCACAATAGCCTCAAACACTTCATGCATCAGAAGGACCTGAACGAGAGGCAACAAAAGTGGGTGAGTAAGCTTCAAGCTTACGACTTTGACATTGAATATGTCGAAGGGAAAAATAATATCGTGGCTAATGTACTGTCTAGTAGACCTCATCTTAGTTCATTGTGTGAGCTTACTAAGGATTGGAGGGACATGTTGCTTGCTGATTATGCCAAAAATCAGTTTGCAACCAGCATTATTGAGGGTACTTTTCATGATGAAAGGTACAAGGTGATTGAGGGATTGATACACTATAAGGGGAGAATCTTTCTGGTGGCTGATTCTAAGCTTAAGAAGAAGATTCTTTTGACATTTCATGATATTCCGGTTACTGGTCACCAAGGATTTTTCAAGACATATAGGCAGATCCGAGAAAGATTTTCTTGGAAAGGATTGAAAGGAGAAGTACAACGCTACATTTAGGAGTGTCTTGTTTGTCAAATGAATAAGAATGAGCATACATTACCAGTTGGTTTGCTGCAACCACTCCCTATTCTCAATCAAAAATGGGAAAGCATCTCAATGGATTTCATCACAGGGTTGCCCAAGGCCTAAGGGAAGGATTGTATTTATGTGGTAGTGGATAGGATAACCAAATTTGCTCACTTCTTCGCCATTACCAGCTCTTTTTCAGCAACCCAAGTTGCATATCTATTTTTTCATGAGGTGTTTAGGCTGCATGGGTTGCCAAAAAACATTGTGAGTGATAGGGACAACAAGTTCCTAAGCACTTTTTGGCAAGAGGTCTTCAGAATGAGTGGTACTATGCTCACTCCAAGCACTAGTTACCATCCCCAAATAGATGGACAAACAGAAATAGTGAACAAGTGGTTGGAAGGCTACTTGAGAAACTATGTGTCGGAACAACAAAGAGAGTGGGTTAAGTGGCTGCACATAGGCGAGTACTGTTATAATTCTTCCTTTCATATGTCGATTAAGATGTCTCCTTTCTTGGCTCTCTATGGGTATGAAGCACCTAGCTTTGCCGATTTGGTGTTTGGTGATAGCGAAGCACCTCAAGCCAAGGACTTGTTGTAGCAAAGTCAAGACATCATGAAATCATTGAAGAATAATCTGCAGATTGCATAGAATTGGCAGAAGATGTATGCTGATTAGAGGTGTGTTGAGCGTTCTTTCAAGGTTGGGGATATGGTTTATCTCCAATTACAGCCTTATAGACAGTCTACTCTCAAGAAGAGTAGAGCTGAGAAGCTCAAACCTCGCTTCTATGGACCATTTAGGGTCATTAGAAAAGTTGGAGCAATAGCTTATGAGTTGGAGCTACCTTCTGATAGCAGAGTACACAATGTCTTCCATGTGTCTCAAAGGCACTTGGACATAATGTGGTTGCTTCATCATAGTTGCCACCTTTGGATGAAGAAGGACTGTTGGTTCTAATTCCAGAGGAGATACTTGATTTCAGAGAACATTCTTTGAGGAAAAGAACAATCAGAGAATACTTGGTGAAGTGGAAAAATTTTCCTATGGAGGATGCAACTTGGGAAAATGATGAGATTTTGTAGCATCCAGGTTTGCAATTGCTTGAGGACAAGCAATCTTGGGGAGGGCGGATTGTAATGTCCCCTACTCAAGCTTGATCTTTTCAGTAACCGTTGGCCTATTCTAGAGACTCGTAGGCTAGTCGGAAGGTAAAATTAGGGTTTCCTATTTTGAAGGATGTTCTAGCTCGGAGTTGATTGTTTCAATAGCAGATTCTTTCTAGGTTTTCAGAGAGCTTCACAATGGTATGTTCTTCTTGGCATTTTGAGCATCTTCAGGAATTTACTATTTTTAGTAAATTCTATTTCTGGCAGTTTTACAGTTGGGTTCGGCATGGTTGACTTCCTACTTCAGTTTGATCAGTTGGCTTGCTCATTTATGGCTTTAGGGCACAATTGGAGAGATAAGTTTTGAGCTATTTAATTAAAAAGTCACATTTTAATGTTATATTTTAACGTTGACCCCCTTGGCCTAGTCTATTGACTTCATGTTGTTTTGAAAAGTGGTCTTTTGAGGGTGGTGCCTTCATTAAAGATTATTTTATATGTATTAAGGTCAAATTAAGCCTTAAGTGGGATGCATTGATTTAAGTGAGGAATTTAATTAAAAGAAGTCAAATTGAAGATGTGAAGAAAAGGACGCCATCTCTTGGGATTAGGGTTTGACTCTTAAGAGAAGGTGAGGGTTTCGAGAAGAGTCAACTAAAAATTATAAAAGGAAGACCTTGATTCTCAATTGAGGATCTTTTGTCTACAGTATTGTTATGCTACCGGTTTGGCTCTAGAATTGCTTCGGCGAATGAAGGCCTCCTAGCTTGGGCATTGCTTCTTGCTTGCGACACAACAACTAGTGATGAGATAGCATAAATTGTGAGTTTTGCATTGGGTTTTGAGCATTGTATTCAGCTTGTGCATTGTTAGATCAGTTTTGCATATTAGTGTTTTTCCAGATATTGCATTGTTAGCTACAACAGAATTGAGTTTTTATTCATAAGTAAAAAAAAAACAAAAATATTATTCTGGGTATTATCCCATTCTCATTGTTAGGTCTAGGCATCATCTTCCTCAAGTTTGCAGATTTTTTAATGAAGACAGTGATTTTTAAAAGTAGATCGCCCTTTTCTTGAAGCTGTACCATATGCTGTGCATTGAGATCTATGCAAAAATAAATGTGGGCATTTTAAGTTTGTTTCTTGCTTTTCAACATAGGCGCCATCATACTAGTTGTGTTTTGCATTTGAGTTTAGGTCTTTTGAGTAAGAAAGGAGTGAGTTATGAGCTATTCAATGAATTTCTATGTTGCTGGTTATATGATGAAAAGTGAAGATCTGTCATAACAGTCTTGAGAAATCTGCATCGTCCTTATTGGATTGGTGTTGAGGTTTCCTTAAAGACTCTGCAGAAGATTTCTTGTTGAGTGCACCATTTTGAAAGAGCATCTAATATCTTGATACTGCAGGCAATAATATCTATTGTAAGCTGGCAGTAGTACTGACCAGTTGTTCTTTTATATTGCTCATCATAGTTTGTAATGTTCAACTTTTCGCTCAATATTAGTTTTATTTAATTTACCTCCACCCTATGGTAGCTACTTTCCCACTTTGGGTTAGAAAGCACATTCTGGGTGTTGAGAACTTTTAGCATTTCAGTTCTTTCTTTCAAACATCGTAATTTGTAATACTCTACCATATGGTCACCTCAACTCCATTCTGGATTGGGTAGCACATACTTGGTGTCGAGTTCCCTTTCAGTACTTAGCATAGAAGATCCTCTGACCATATGCTCGCCATCATCAGCGCCATTCTTGGTTAGAGTTCCTGCATAAGTAATTTTGGTTAAGATCCTCTGACCAATGCTCACACCTTGCCCTCATCGAGATCCTGGTGTACATTCTGGTTAGAGTTGCTTCAGCAACATTTTGGTTTAGCTACTAAACTTAATGGGTGCATTGGTTTGTAATTTGTAATTTGAAAAATGAAATAAATTGGCTTGGAATATTGCATCCTTCCTTGGTAATCAGCTTGATAAGTAGGTCCGTTTTCTTGAAATGATGACTGATTATGTCTCAAATTCTGACCTTGTTGGTTTTTAAGGCTTACTAAGTTGTTACTCATAGTTTGTAGTAACTTTGCCATTTGTTGTTGGCTATTTATTAGCTACTATTGAGTATCTTTAAGTCTTTGCAGGTCATAATTTGCTGGAACAACATTATTTTGTGTTGCTGTTTGGAATCCTAAGGCTGGAACAGTAGGTATAGTGGCTATAAGAGGTACTTGAATGAGCATATATGGCTATACCTCTGGGAAAATCGGCATAGGGGGTCTTGGGGAGATTTTACCAGCTTGTATAAGGTTATTTTCAGCTCTAATAGCGATGTCATATGCTACTGGTAATGTTAGCCCACCCATTGATTGTATCATTAAGGCAATATCACTATTCAAAGATCTAAGGTAATACAGAAAAGCATGGTTAGGAGTTGGCCTTACCATTACTGGAAATCATCCCATGTCGCGATGGTATTGACTGGTAAGTCATGAAACCATTGAAGTGCTTTCCCCTTGAATGATGTTGCTAACAACCTCAAAGCTACATTCTCTTGAATCACATGATGAACTCCACATAGTGAAGCTATGTCCCTAATATGCTCAATGGGCGTAGTCTGATCTTCACCAGTAAAAAAGGGTAGAATTTTGAATGCTGCAACTAGTATATCATGGTGTTGACCCAGATCCAATGGGATGCCCCCATTAAATGTAACAAAAACATGCACTTTGGCCATCGAAGCTGCTG
Source organism: Sequoia sempervirens (assembly GCA_007258455.2). Taxonomy (NCBI): domain Eukaryota; kingdom Viridiplantae; phylum Streptophyta; class Pinopsida; order Cupressales; family Cupressaceae; genus Sequoia; species Sequoia sempervirens. The sequence continues at coordinate 91,475,266 of VDFB02379711.1, forward strand.
GTATTATGAGATTTACAACTTTTACAATAGGTATAGGTGAAACTGGTACTCTGTAACTTGGTGAAGCTAAAAATGAGCTTGGCTACCTTACTAACGATCTGCCTCTTCTTCTTGATGTGTAAACTAATGGTTATGCTCTTTGAACCAGATAAACTAATTGCTTTCTTGAAGGCTTACTAGCTGTTTGCTTGGCTATCCTTCCTCTTCTCTTTGGCAAAGACAGCTGCAAATATTCAAATGGAGAAGAACTTCTTGTCTGAATATTTCTCATAAGCTATTTGCACTTGATCTATTGGAAATTGAGAATGGAGTCGCTAGGTATATGAAAATAACCTCTAAAAGGTTGAAATATTGCTGTATATACCAAAAACAATAGTTTGAACTATAAAATTCTTGCTCTAAAAAGTGATTCAAAGTCCCACCAGGTGTGCCAAAAACTCTTGTCAAATAAATTGCACCCAAATGCTTGAATGATTAAATTCAACAATATGATGAAACATTGGATCAAACTCAGGCTGTGGGTGACCTATAATGAGATTGAACCTTCAGATTCTAGGCTGACTTCCTATATGATTCTTAAATTAATAATTGGTAACTTGTTGGGAAAAGGGATCGAAATGTATGATGAATGCATGTAAAACTATAAACTAGTGGTGATGCACCTAATTGAAAAAGATTTGCAATTATAATTCACAATTAACTTCTCAGTAATTCAATCCGCACAACCTGATTTGATATTCTAATCACTTGAATGCTTTAAATAGAGGCTTTGATTTAACACAATCTTGAGGGAAAACATGGTTTTCACGACTAAACTAATTAATCAATACATGCATAGTGTATAACCAGTGAATTTAAACTAAACTGCATACAGATACTTATGAAGGAGACAAAAAAATTAAAGGTTTCAAAACTGAAAAACACAATAATCCTTCGATCAAATCCTGCACAACAATGATACCTAAAATCTTGAAGGAAAAACTTTCAAAATGCTGGAAAATAAAGGAATCTTCTACTAAATAACACAATTTGAACCTATAAACCTACTATTGTATTAATCTGAATATAAAAGCTAAGTTACATGATAATTCACTTTACAGAGTGGAAAGGTTGAAAAAAAAGAACTAGAGGAAAAAGATAAATTTTTCCAATATATACAATGAGAGTGCACTCCAAAGTGCATAAAAATGAAACTGAAAGTCAATTTTAGTATGAAAAAGATAACTTCAAAGAAAATATCAAGCAAAAGAAAAAATCCTTGAAAAGAAGGCTCAAACTCATGCAAAAATGAGTGAACTTAGTCTCAAACTTGTAGTCATAATGTATGCAACTAAAAAGTAGCTCAAACTGAACTGGAAATCCATGAAAAGTAAGTCCAAGCATGCAAAAATTGCCTCGTTTGTATCAATCCGCCCATCATGACTTGAATGATTAATCTTCAGTTGATAATCTGATATGAAACTAAAGTAAAGTGCTAAAAATCTCCATGACTCACATGATTAACTCATCCTCTAGTTAGCTCTACTTGTATTCTGCATGGATCTCCAATTAACTCAACTTTACATAATGTCTTTTATTTGCTTTTTAAGAGGACTAAATTAATTAAATGACTTATAGTTCTTGTAAGGGAAATTAGATGCGGAAAAAAATTCTCCTAACATCAATACCTCAGGGAAGAATGCATATACACTTTAAAATTTATAATTACAATCCAATTAAGATGCACTATGAAGCAGATAACAAAAACAAAGTATTTGAAAATCACACATGGACACCAGATATACGTGGGAAAACCCTTATGGGAGAAAAACCCACCACACCAAGAGAAATCACTTTGTATTACAGTAATGAAGATTACATACAAACGTCAAACTTATCTTTCTAGTGTTTGTTTACAACAACATTCACCATGTACAATTTGTTTCAGGAACCTTTATGTTACAGTCCACAGAATAGAATTCATCCACTGATACAATCACTCAACAATCTGTCGAACCAACCAACCGATCACCAATCGATCACTTTTTGCAATCACCGAGTATATCCATGGCATTCCCTATCTGTCAAACTTCCTCACAGAACCGTCACAACCGATTGTCTTCCAACTGTTTAGTTTCAACTTCTCCTATTGGTCCACGAGACTCCACATAGGATGGTCAAATGGTCAAAAAAATTCACACTGTGTTGGCATCTCGATGAGACACTAACAGTGTCTCACTGATGCCACATAACCTTCATATCAACATTTCCAAGAGTTACTGTAGTCGCCGAGATATTTCATCGAGCTTACAACATGTATCGGCTTTAGTTTTCCTTTCAACAAGAGTATCGCGCTCGCCAGGACATCCCAATGAGCCTCCTTGTGTTACACCGAAGCACCAAGCAGTCGCCCAAACCTATCACTTTTGCAGGAGATCATAGCGAGTCACCAAAGGTTATACAAAAGTCACAAGTAATATCGAGCTCCAAAGAATAGTCGGCAAGACTTACATCTTTCGCTGAGAGAACATACCGAACTCCAAGACTTACCCCGAAGGAATCAACATAAAGCACTGTCGGTGAGACATGTTACTTTCACTAAGACATCACATCAAGCTCTAGGACTTACCCCGAAGTGTTCATCCGTCGCTAAGAGTTATATCGAAGATCCCTTATCATCGGCGAGACTTACATTCTTCGCTGGGACTTCTTCCCGAGATCATTCGGGTTACCCTGATAGCCATAGGCTATCGGAAAGAAATCCTTCAGTCGCTAAGACATTTCTTTGAAACCCTTCTAGTTACACTAATGAACAATATTTGAACCTCCATCGGTGAAACAATCCAATGTCACTGGGACATCATAGCGAGAACCCTTTAGCTATCCCAAAGAATTCAATGCAAATCTCGTCGGTGAGACTTTCCTATCGATGAGAGCTCATAGCGAACCACTAAGACTCTCCCTGGTATACAATATCTGATTGAATGGCCTGTCAGCCAAAGATCTTCATGCGACAATAGATCACCTCGAACACAATATGTCACAACAATATGATCATTTGATGAGATAGAAGCTAGGTCACAACAACCTGTACAAAACATGATGTTACCAATCTGCTAGTCGGCTAGACATGATGGATGTCATATTGACTTTGCTCTAATGGAGGTTTCAGCCTATGATTATTGAGGCATATTTCCAACAATCTCCCACTTGACGAAGATCACATAGGCACCCCAGAGCACAACATAACTTACTAAAAATCATGGGCACTAAGGCCCATTGAACTAGCACACCACCTGAACTTGTCTATGCTCACTAGCTTTGTCAATAAATCTGCAACATTCTCCAGAGTATCAACCTTTTCCAAACTGACCTTTCCATCCTCCACCATATCTAATACAAAGTGGTACTGTACGTCTATATGCTTTGTCCTGGCATGGAAAGTTGGATTCTTTGCCAAAAAAATTGTGCTCTAACTATCACAGAAAATAATTATTTCCCTTGCATCAAAACCAATGTTAGAACACAAACATTTCAACCAAAACGCTTCTTTACAAGCATGAGTAGCTACCATGTATTCAGCCTCCGTAGTGGACAAAGCGACTACAACCTGCCGCTTGCTCATCCAACTCACTGCACTACCATTCAACATGAAAATGTATTCACTGGTGAACCTTCTGCTGTCAATATCCCCTGCCCAATCATAATCCACATAGCCTTGAATACTAAGAGTCCTCTGTGATTCAACCAAGTTCCCATGGTAACACAAAGAAAAATCTGAAGTGCCCTTCAAATATTTGAAAACTCTTTTTACAGCATCCCAATGCGTTCTTCCTGGATTAGCCATAAATTGACTAAGTACTCCCACTGCTTGGGCAATGTTTGGCCTTGTAGAGACCATTGCATACATGTGACTACCAACCGCACTAGCATAGGGTACACTGGTCATGTCCTCCATCTTAGTAGGAGATTTTGGATAGTCCTCAACAGATAGCTTCATTCCCTGCAAGACTGGAACCACTAGTTGTTTGCAATCATTCATACAAAATATCTCAAGAACAGTCCTGATATACTTAATCTGACTGAGCCATAGTTTTTTATTCTTCTTATCCCTGGTTATCTCCATCCCCAGAATATAACTTGGTGCACCAAGATCTTTCATTTCAAACTTAGTAGACAACTGAGACTTAAGATTAGAAATCATTAGCTTACTATTGCCTATGAACAACATATCATCAACATAGAGAGCAATAACAAGTACTTGATCACTTTCAGCTTTTATAATAAACATAGTGATCAGATTTTGATCTCACAAATCCCAAAGACAATACAAAAGTATCAAATTTCTGGTACCACATTCTAGGTGACTGCTTTAACCCATACAAAGACTTCTTTAATTTGCATACTAGTTTTTCTTTACCTTTTTCAACAAAGTGCTCAGGCTGGGACATATAGATTTCTTCTTCAAGATCACCATGAAGAAATGTTGTCTTCACATTCATCTATTCTACCTCTAAGTCATATGCTACTGCAAGTGAGAAAAGAAATCTGATAGATGTCAGCTTTGCTACAGGAGAGAAAATCTCCCCATAATCAATTCCCTCAACTTGGGAATAACCCTTCACAACCAGTCTTGCCTTGTACTTTTCTACATTGCCATCTAGACCAATCTTTTCTTAAATACCCATTTGCAACCAACAACCTTTCTTCCTTTAGGAAAGGGCACCAGACTCCAGATTTCATTTTTTTCTAATGATGCCATCTCTTCATTCATGGCTTCCAACCAAGAGTCTGAATCAGACATTTTAAATGCATCCTTTATAGTCCTAGGCTCATCAGTGCTAGAAATTAAAGCATAGGCACAAGTAGAATCAATCAAAGAGAACCCATACCTATTTGGTTGTTTTCTTTCACGAGTTGACCTCCTCACTTGCTGAGGCTGAGGTTCTTCTTCAGAAATTTTGAAACTGCTTGAGCTCTCCTCAGTTTCAGGTACATTTTGAATTTTGAATTCCTCTTTCTCTAGTGTAGGAGGAATTAAAGCTATATCCTTATTGTTTTTTGACTTTGTCTTTGACTGCAGATCTAAAGTGGAAAGTTTCAGCTCATGAAAGATTACACTTCTGCTGTATACAACCTTTCTGTATTAGGATTCCAAAGCTTGTATCCTTTTATAACAACACTATAGCCAATAAAAATACATTTGATAGCCTTGTTCTCCAATTTAGATCTTTTCACATCTGACACATGAGCATATGCCTCACAGCCAAAAACACAAACATGTCTAAGAGAGGGCTTCTTACCAAACCACGCTTCCAAAGGTGTTTTCTCAACAAGAGCAGAATTTGGAGAACGGTTAATTAGATAACATGCAGTAGATACAACCTCAAGCCATGATTTCTCCTCCAAGCCAGCACTACTGAGCATACTTCGTGCTCTCTCCATCACTATCCTATTGAACCTTTCTATAACTCCATTATGTTGTGGAGTATAAGGTGTAGTCTTGTGTCTTTTAATTCCAAGGTCTTTACAGTATCTTTTAAAATCATTAGAACAAAATTCACCGCCATTATCAGTCAAGCATTTTATTTTTCTACCAGTCTGATTTTCAACAAGATTTTTAAATTCTTTAAACTGACTAAATACTTCTGATTTACTTTTCAGAAAATATACAAATGCTCTTCTTGAGTAATCATCAATAAATGACACATAGTATCTTGACTTAGACAAAGAAGGAACATCCACTAGACCAAACACATCCGAATGAATATAATCTAGCAAACCAGAAGATTTATGAGGGCTGGAATAAAGCCAAACACGGTGCTGCTTTCCATATATATAGTGTTCACAAAATTGAAATTCGAGATTACAATCTTCAAGCCCCTCAACCAGGTTTTTATTCTTCAAGGTTTTTAAACCTTTTTCTCCTATGTGGCCTAACCTATGATGCCAGAGCATAGTCTTCTCTGCTGGAAGTTTTACTTCCATAGAGTTTACATAATTATGGACATTTCCCTCTTTACCTCCATGAGTAGCTTTCAGTGACTTTCCAGAGGCACTGTTATATTGAATAGCCTGTGCATCTATCTTGTATAGGGTACCAATTCGAGCACCTCTAGCCAGCACCATTGAACCTCTAGTCATTTTGCAGCCATTTCTAGAGAACATAACTTGTACTCCAATATCATTCAGCATACTTACAGAAAGTAAGTTTCGAGCCAGACCTGGTATATGCATTACATTATTGATTCCCTTCACTTTGCCATTAGGGAATTGTATTCTGACTCTACCATGACCAACAATCTCTAAAGTTGAATCACTTGCCAAGTACACCTTTCCACCATTGTATTCTTCATACTTTGTAAACCACTCTCTATGAGATGTCATGTGGAAAGATGTTCCAGAATCAATTAGACAGACATCATCTGATGCTTGTGTAGCCAAGGATACAATGAAGGCATCACCATCACTATGAGAAGAACCATTATCGGAAGAGCCCTTCTTCTTTTTCTCCTCTTTACAATCCTTTCGGACATGATCAGGTTGCCCATAGTTCCAACACTTCACCTTGGACTTCTTGCCAGGAGACTTTGATCTCCCTTCTGATTTCGATCTGAACTTCTTGTCCTTCTTATTTCCTTTCTCTTTTGGTGTTCCTCTGACAGCAAGAGCTTCCTTTGCCATATCAAAAGATTTCCTTCTCATCTCTTCTAACAACAAAGAACCAACAAAATTTTCCATCTTGAAACTAGATGTTGTACTCCCAATAGCCATCACCAGATGATCCCATGAGTCTGGAAAAGAACACAATAATAGCATACAACGATCCTCTTCTTTAATTTTTACACCAACATATGTCAATTGAGTAATCGACATATTAAATGTGTTCAAATGATCAGCTATAGACCCTCCTTCCTGCATTCTCAAAGAATACAGCTTCTTCCAGCTAGGAACAGTTTATTCACCAAAGACTTCCCCTGATAAATAGACGCCAGTCTCTTCCACAAAGAAGAGGCAGTCTTCTCCTCATGCACATTCAGAAGAATTGAGTCTACCAAATAGAGCCTTATCAACCCCTTAGACTTCCTATCTGGAAGGTCCTAATCTTCTTGCTTCATGCTTGTAGGTTTCACTCCAGCCACAACAATCCAAAGATCACGATCCACTAAAAGATCCTCCATCTTGAGTTTCCACAACTCAAAGTTACTTCCATTGAACTTCTCTATTTCAAACTTTCCATATGTACTAGCCATCTCAACCTGTAATTAGAAATAAAAAACTCTACAAGACTCCCACTAAACATAATTGACACAAAAAACCCAACATACCCACAAGGATAACACAACTGGCCAGGCTCTGATACCACTTGTAAGGAAAATTAGATGCAGAAAATAATTCTCCTAATGTCAATACCTCAGGGAAGAAAGCATATACACTTTAAAATTTATAATTACAGTCTAATTAAGATGCACTATGAAGCAGATAATAGAAACAAAGTATTTGACAATCACACATGGACACCAAATATACGTGGGAAAACCCTTATAGAAGAAAAACCCACCACACTAGGAGAAATCACTTTGTATTACAGTAATGAAGATTACATACAAACGTCAGACTTATCTTTCTATTGTCTATTTACAATAGCATTCACCATGTACAATTTGTTTAAGGAACCTTTACGTTACAGTCCATAGAATAAAATTCATCCACTGCTACAATCACTCAATAATCTGTCGAACTAACCAACCGATCACCAATTGATCACTTTCTGCAATCACCGAGTATATCCATGGCATTCCCATTCTATCGAACTTCCTCACAGAACCGTCACAACTGATTTTCTTCCAAGTGTTTAGTTTCGGCTTCTCCTATTGGTCCACGAGGCTCCACATAGGACGGTCAAATGGTTAACAAAATTTGCACTGTGTTGACATCTCGGTGAGACACTAATAGTGTCTCACCGATGCCACATAACCTTCATATCGATGTCACCAAGAGTTACCGTAGTTGCAAAGATGGTTCATCGAGATTACAACATGTATCGGCTTTAGTTTTCCTTTCGGAAAGAGTATCGCTCTCACTAGGACATCCCAACGAGCCTCCTTGTGTTACAGTGAAGCACCAAGCAGTCACCCAGACCTATCACTTTCGCTAGGAGATCATAGCGAGTCACCAAAGGTTATACAAAAGTCACAAGTCATATCGAGCTCCAAAGAATAGTCGGCAAGACTTACATCTTTTACCGAGAGAACATACTGAACTCCAAGACTTACCCCGAAGGCATCAACATAAAGCACTGTCGGTGAGACATGTTACTTTTGCTAAGACATCACACCAAGGTCTAGGACTTACCTCGAAGTGTTCATCCATCACCAAGAGTTATATCGAAGATCCCTTATCATCGATAAGATTTACATTCTTCACTGGGACTTCTTCTTGAGATCATTCGGGTTACCCCGATAGCCATAGGCTATTGGCAAGACATCCTTCAGTCACTAAGACGTTTCTCCTAAACCCTTCCAGTTACACCGATGAACAATATTTGAACCTCCGTTGGTGAAACAATCCAATGTTGCTAGGACATCATAGTGAGAACCCTTTAGCTATCCCGAAGATTTCAATGCGAATCCTGTCGGTGAGACTTTCCTATTGATGAGAGCTCATAGCGAACCACTAAGAATCTCCACGATATATGATATCTAATTGAATGGCTTGTCAGCCAAAGATCTTCATGCAACAAGAGATCACCCCAAACACAATATGTCACAACGATATGATCATTCGATGAGACAGAAGCTAGGTCACAACGACCTGTACAAAACATGATGTTACCAATCTGCTAGTTGGCTAGACATGATGGATGTCATACCGAATTTTCTCTAATGGAGGTTTTAGCCTATGATTATTTAGGCATATTTCCAACAGTTCTATCATTTAATTAATGCAAATAAAAGACAATAATGCTAAGTTAAAAAACCTAACCCTCATCTCACGACCTCATACACACAGTTGGAATATTCTTTGAATATGCATTCTTCACTAAATAAATATAAGCCGACCATTAATGAATGTAATAATTAAATCTCATATTGGCCGACCATATCATTTCTAGGAAATTTGACTTGAAGTCATGGCCACGGGAGTAAATAAAACATAATGATATTTCCTAAAAACATGAGCAAAAATCAAAGTCTTTTCGAATTAGGGCATGAGTCAAAATACTCAAACCCTAGATGCTTTCTTCATTTCTCATTTTGCACTCTTTGGAGAAACTCTATTGCTGCGCTGCCAATGGTTAGGTTCTTCTGAAAAATTGCTTGATTTGGAGCTCGAAATCCAACCATACCTTTCCTTTTCTGGGCCAAATCTTACTGATCTTTATAGGGTAAGTTCTTTAGTCACAATTTGGAGGCACCTTGCTTTTTTGAGGCTTTCAGGCCGCTGTCATGAAACATTTTTGATGCATCTTCTTTTCATTTTTCTGTAAATTTGGCTTCTTGTTATGTGGCCGCAATGGATGCCTTGTGAGAGCACGATTTGAAATTGGTAAATATATGCTATGAAAGGACTTCTGGAAGATTTCTTCCATGACAACTTTGGTAAGTATGATTTCTCCCATTTTGTATATATTTTTAGCCTCTTTCTAGCAGTGCCCTCCATTATTCTGATACATTTATTTTGTTGATATTATCCATACTACTTGAGCCATGACTGTAGAATTAGCCTGTAACCTGACAGGAGAAAGCTTAATAGAAATTTTGTGGTATTCATTTTTCTGAGAATTTCTATTCCAGTGGCATAAGTTCGACCTATGAAAGGCATTTCACTCTTCTTTTGTTTTCTGAACAAACCCTCACATGGGCATCTCTTATTTGGAGAAAATTTACAAAAAACCCTTAGGAGTGTTCCGTATTTCAATCATAAACTACATCTTTGAACAAAAACTAATGTGGATATGTTGAAGATAGTGACAAATCTATATTTTCTCATAAAACCCTTATGTGGGCTCGACCCAGAACTATAGAATACAAATAAAGTGTAAAAAATGAAAGGTTTTTTTGAATGCTCATCACTTAACTCTTTATTTACAATATTTGAATTCTGAAAATAAAGCTACAGGTATTAGATATTCATTTTCAGTACACTATAGCTTGTATCTCAAGAAATAATCAATATGTATTGATAAAGTAAACATCACGATTTATGTCTCCATTTTTGCTGCTATCTCACTTTGTTCCAAACTTCTTATGGTCCTTTCTTATTGAGATTTTTTTCATCAGAAAATTCATAAATCACTATATGATGCGATTGTACCTTATCATTTTATAGTGAGATCTTAGCAGTCTCATCGATAACTATTCCTTGGTATGAAGCCCTCATTATCATAAATTCTATACAGTACTTTGACCAAGGTTTATAATGTTCACATGTAGCTTCTGTGAATTGCTTTTTGTAGGGGCACATGCTCATAATATTTTTATTTCTGCTATCATGACTGTTGTATGCTCATATGATTGTAGTATCCTTGTCATTTGATGAACATCTGAATTGATAGTTGGCTATCCTTTATAGTTATTGCACTCATCATGCTGTCCTGTAGACTTCTCACTATTCTTTGTGGTCTAATGACTTTGAATTTCTTGAGTATTAACAATAATCCTTTAATGCTCATTGTGAAACTTGATGACCTTTATGACTGTGATAATCTCCTTTTGCATGTTCACTGTTACTTCTGTTGCTATCATTTGGCACTTAAAACATGTATGCCTATTCACTTTATAGTTTTGTAGCAATAGTATTATCCATGACTGTTCTCTATAAAATGCTCCTTTTCTATTGAATACAAATCTATTTCTTTTTTATGTCCTTGATTCTTTTGATGAGGACTCTTGATGATGATTTGCAATGCAATGCAAAATATGGGAATGCTGCCCTCATTATGATGTTGAAGTTAATCTATTCCTCTTGAATCTTCTGTAGACTGTGAATGTGCTTTGGAGTTGTAAGAAACAATTGAATTGCTTGAATTCTCTCCTTTCCCTTCAGTATAAAGGGGCTTAATGCCTCATCAAAATGTGAATATAAATGAAAGGCAAATCTGAAACAAGAGATGATAAATGCAATCAATGCTCTCTTAATATATTTCTTTAATTGTTCCTTTGAATGATGAGAAAAAAGATAATTTTCTCATTCTATTTTCACCATGCTAAATTAGACTACTTTTATTATTTAATATTGCTTTACAACAGTCCTGTTTGATGACTGTAATACTTGATGCTTTAATAACTCTCATATATGAACATTGAATGAGAGAATGCCTTATGATATGTTGGGCTCAATGCTACACCCTTAATATTATTGTACATCGGGTTATGAATAGTCGGCTTGTGGCTATCTTAACTCTCTATTAAGTCATATTATCATTAGTATATTGTTATTTAGTTGTTTAGGTTGGCCTAAGCCTTATATAGGTGTGTCTAAGTTGGCCTAGGTGATATCCTTGGCATAAATAGGTATATATAGGAGGTTGTGAGTCTTATTTCATCATCAAGTGTGAAGTGTGTTCTCATTAGAGATATTTGGAGGTTTTCCCCCTCGAAGTGGCTTGTTATTCTTAGTTATTATCAAGTATTTGCAGCATATTTCATATCATATTCTTCTATTGTGCAAGTTATTTTATAACAAGTGGTATTAGAGCATTGTCTTGGCACCATAGAGGCAAGGTGTTTCTCAATTTTAGAGGCAATTTTGGGAAGAGCATATCTTTCAGATTTTGGAATTTTTTTTTTCTGATTTTTAAAGGGTTTTTGAAGAACATATTGAAGAAGATACAGTCTAGATTTTAGAAGAATTGGAGCAGAATTAAGTGAATTATTACAGAATTAGGGTTTCTACACTATTTTTTTGGAATCTACATATCTCACACATATTGTTGAATTAGAGTTTGATTTTTATTGGGTTTTTGAAGACACAATAAAGGAGATTATAGTAAAAATTTGGGAGAATTTAAGTTTCATTTATGTGATTCATTTCAACATTAGTGGTTTCCATCATGCCGGGGATTGAAACAAGGGGTAAAAAGAATGTCACTCCGGGGAAGACTCCTGATAAGGATGGTGAAAAAATCGAGGATATTACTCATAAAGAGGAAATCAATAAGGTCAAGGAAGACATTTCCTCAATTAAGATGGATATGTGTGACCTAAGAGGAGATATATCGGACATACGAAACATGTTAAAAACCTACATGGCTGAATCAAGAAAGGAGTTCTCAAGCGGCCAAGGTGAAAATTCTAGGTTAGCTACTACTGACACAAGCTTTAGTACTCCTATGGGATCTAGGAATTTATTTCCAAAGGTGGATATGCACAAGTTCAATGGTAAGGATCCTCTAACATGGATAAACCAAATGGAGAATTTTTTTGAAGTACACCAAATCCCAAATGGACAAAAGGTCACGATGGCTTCCTTATATCTAGAACCAGATCAATTCATTTGGTATCGTTGGCTTTGCACTCATAAAAGTAAAAAGGGGCTCACCATCTCATGGTCAATTTTTACAGAGGAACTCCAAGCACAATATAGCAATAGTGTCATAGACAACTTCTTCAGCCAGCTAGTTAGACTTCAACAAATAGGATCAGTTAAGGATTATATTCAGCAATTCCAAAATCGATCCTTAAGGGTGGATACAATTACAGAGGAAAACTTGAATGACTTATTCTTGGGTGGTCTCAAGGATCACATTCAACATGAGGTATGCATGTTTAGCCCTAGTTCCATAAATGAGTCTTTTATCTTAGCACGCAGGGTAGAGGAGAAGTATTTGATTCCTAAGAAGCAAGGGGCTAATGTGACAAGAGAGATAGGATATTCAACACAACCTACTAAGTTGACTCCACAACAAATTGAGGAGAAAAGAGCAAAAGGCTTGTGTTTCAATTGTGATAGCAAATACAGTCAAGGACATAAATGTAGTGACAAGAAATTGTTTTATATTGAAGGTCCTAATGAGGAAGAAGAGGAGGAACCCATACTAGAAGATGAAAGGGACTCAAATGAGGAATCACATGATTCTCAACCAATAATTTCTTGTCATGCACTCTCAGGTTTTAGCGCTCCACAAATTCTCAAGGTGGTGGGGTTCCTAAAGAAGTAGAAGGTAACAGTGTTGATTGACTAAGGTAGTGTTGACGCCAAAATTTGACGAGGTAACAGTGCCTTATGGGAAACTTAGTTCAAGGGGGACCCTTTTGTGCCAAACTGAGTGACCTTCAAATTTTAAAGAAGTTAGCTTCTTCTATAATGGGTTTTTGGAAAGGGAAAAGGAAATGAATATAATGAAGCAAAGTCTAATCTAAGGCGATGCACCAAAATTTGCTGATGGGCACAATAAATCATAGATTTAAGGGCCTGAATGGCGTTGTCATGTTCCAAATCATCAGAAACTTAAAGCTATAGCATAAACAATTCATTTATTGACATAAAATAGTATCGCATACATCCTTACTACTAAGAAGAGTCATTTAGACATGGTCTAGATAAGCAAGCTTGTATTCAATATATAGAAGTCTTATCAAATGAAATGCTTAAGACAATAAAAATCATAGTTTACAGTTTAATCAAAACATGAAAAATAGAAAGGCCGAACAGTAGGCATAGTCTGAAAGTTTCTAGCAAACAAACATGTAAAAGAGGCCTGGTGTCTCTTGCTAAAACCAGTATCCCTTCTAAAAAACTTGGACCCTGCTCTCCTCGACAGAGAGAGTATATATAGTCGGAAAGAAAACTCCCACCACTTTGGAGAGCTGTAATAGAAAAGATCCCACAATCTCCTACAGTGATGCCCGAATCAGAAGATTCCCAATGCTGTTACAATGGCAACGAGTTAGAACACAACATCTGGTCATCCTGGTGCAAGTGCATCCCTCGTAATGATGGCAGTGGTTCCAACCAGGCCCGAGGCTACAAGTGTCATCCACCGCCTTAGAAATCATGAAGAGCGGCACCCAATAGCATACTCTCCCTCAGCCAAGCTATCGCCTGCTGCGAGGATCAGTGTAAGGCACGTGGCAGCTTGTCGCTGCCTGAATGAAAACCTCTCTTACTGCTGCCGAGAGATTGCAAAGTAACAACACATGTCCAATGGGCTGAGGTCTTTGTTGTAGTGGAGAGAATGCCACATCGATCGGGTACGAAAGACACGTGGCAGTGTTTCATAGCCCGCAGTCGCTCACCTCTCTGTTGTGTTGAAAAGATGCGAACGGTTGCCACCTAGTAGGAGGTGGGGCCCGCCTTTAATAAAAGAAGGTTTGTCGAAGCATTTCACAGCCCACAATTGCTTATTTCATCCCCACATGAAAAGCTTGCGATACGTCGCCACGTAGCAAGATGTGGGTCCCTTCAACAATCTTTAGAAATGATGGCCTCTACAGAAGGCTTTCGCGACCCGAAGAGCAGAAAATAAAAAACCTCCGCAAGCGAGAAACGTGGACGCCCAGCACAGCTCCTCAGGACCTGAAAGGGAAGCCATTACCCGAAGTTGCGAAAAAGAGGTGCATAAAAGGGAGAGGTCAAAATTTGATGGAAAGCCGACTAAACTCGGTGACTCACAGGCCGGTGCTCACTCATTTACAAAAGAAACCTGAAGGGAGCTGTTCGAATATTTATTTAATAGCTTTTGGCGACTATTTAGGGGCGTTTCAGACAAGGAACGTAGAACCCAAAAACTCTCTGGTTCTGCAGAACAGAGCTTTATCTATGGGGCGAATGGAGTCAGAGGTTGGAAAGAGCAGCCTGCAAAGGTGACCATTCACCTTCAGATGGCTTTGCCATGCTGCACAAATTTTCTTGTGCCCCGCGGAGATCAATAGCTTCCTTGTGAGGTAGTACCTCAGGTAAGCCGGCGCATGCTTGGATATAGAAAAGTAGCTAGGAGAGAGGATGAATGATCGCCTCAATGTTGGCTGCCATTGGGGAGTTGCCGAATTCCATGAATGCCTCTGGGTTGTTCTCCTTCTGCTCAATAATCTCTGCAAGCTGCATAATTGTGGCAATGGAGCCATCCTCGAGGAACAGGGATGGCAGCCCCAGCTTGCCTAACTCATAGAAACTTCCCCATATTCCATCAAGTGCCTTGCTTAGAAATGTCGCTGCTGCCTTAGTGCACTGGAAAGCAGAGTGACAATGAATGAATTTATTGGCAATCTGGGCAGCAATGTCCTGATCTTCGATACCCACCCTAGCAAGGATTTCATCTGAGATGGAGTATAGCTTGTTGAGCAAGTCTCTTGCCTTAGGAACCTTCTTCAGGATGAAATGTGGGAACTGCTCAATTGTGTCCTGGGCCTCTTGATTGAGCCTTGATGCCTTGTCAATAAATCAGAGGGTAGGCTGCAGTGTTAGGCAGAAGGTCTTGACTTTCTCCCAGTGAGAAATGTACAATTGCCTAACCAGCGGAATGACATCAAGTTGGACAGGGGTAGGTAGCAGAGAGGCTTTAAGCGAAAAAATCTCCGTGTCTCTTGAAATAAGAGCCTTAGCTAATTCTGCCTTCTTCTTTTTCTTGGATGCTAACTGCTCCGCATAGCTTCTCATTTCTTTATTCCAATTTTGTTCAGCTCGGGAGTGGTTAGCAGATTGCTCCTCTAGAGAAGCCTTTGTCTCTTTGAGCTCCTCTTCCAGCTTAGCCTTCAGGCTTTTAAATTGGGCCTCTTTCTCTTGTACCCTTTGCTGATACTGCTCTTGTAGGCGCTCCAACTCCTCACCCTTTTGTGCCATCACCTGACTATACTCAAGGCAGATGCATTCAAGCTCTTCCCCTTTTGACTGTAGGCTCTGTCGGGCAGCTTGGTTCTGGCTTTGTAACTCTTTCACGAAGCCTGGGTCAGCAATCCGGGTTTTTGCAATTTTGCCCTGAAGCCTGTTCCTCTCATTTTCTGTTGTTAGCACTCTTTCAGTCATTCAGACGATATCTGCCTCTAAGGATTTCTCCTTTGTCTCTAGAAAGCTCACCCTTTCCTTTGTTTCCCTGAGCTTCTCATCCTTCTTCTTTAACTGGCGACTAGTTTTGAGGAAGTCGGAAGTGACCACCCGTTGTGTCTCATCCATGATTTTGACCTTATCTTGTGGTCGGGCTACCTTCATGTCAAGTCCGACAGTATAGATCTCATAATCTTTGGGTTGCATTTCTCCCTGAGGCTTGCTTATCCTTGGGTACATGGTCGCGAATTTTAATTCCTACTGGGCCTCATCATACGAAGCTTGTAATCTCAGCTTAGTGGGAGCGTTATCATCCTTTATCTTGCATCACCTCATTCTATTTGCATGCGCTTCCTTTCCACAATCTATCTGTGCTATGAATTTGGCTGGTGATGAAACAAGCCCACCTGCGAAAGGAACATCAGAAGGCAGGGCATAGGGATAGGTAATTTTCATAGGCGCACACATTTGTTTTTTCTGGAGAGTGACAGTTTGTGGAGAAAAGTGTGGCACGTTTCAAAGCTTGGCCTAAGAACTATCAGTAGGGCTAGGCATTTGTAGCGGCTGAATCGGGGATTCAGTTGTAAGGCTCATTGAGTGGGGAAGGGGAGCTGCTAACTGAATGTCAGCTTGTTGCAATGGAAGAGGATCAATAAGCATAGCGGAAAAAGAATGGGGTTCGACTGGGGGAACATTTTTCGAAAGCGAGGTGAGGAGAGTTTGAGCGGCATCGATAGGCGTAAGCATACTCAGAGGAGTAATTATAAATGGTTGGGCTTGTGAAAACTAGGCAAATCCGACCAAATGAGCTGGACCAGAAGCAGAGGGTGGAGGGCTCAGACCTATGGCTGAAGTTGCTAATGGAGCAGGGGCGAATTTGAAGGAATGAGATGCAAGAGAGGAAGGAGCGAAATGTACTTGTTGACTGGTCGACGGTGGCTCTAGGATCGTCCGTGACTCACCCGCAAACTTCGGCATTTGGCTAGTAGTAGGCACTTCTCCTCTGACGGGTTCTTGCAAAACCCCTCCAATAACACTTTCTGTGCGCTACCTTTTCACAGGTGGACACTCGCTAACCTCAGCGGTTTGATCTTTCTGCTGAGCCGTTAGCCTGGCTGGTTTAGCGGCCCAAGTGCATGTATGTGAGACTCTTGATATATTAAAGCGTACGTTGGTGGCCACATAGGAAGTATACCCGAAGACATTGCCCGCTTGTGCTGAAGAGGATGATACCGCTGCTTCTTCTTCATGATCCTCGGATCCCTCTCCTTCTTCGCTTCTGTCAATACTAGAGATCGGACTGGGGTGGCCTTCATTCCACCATTTGTCAAATTCCTGGTCATCCTTTAGCTGATTATAAGGAGCATTCAACTTTGCTATTTCCTGGAGATATTTCTAGAAAGCTCTTATTTTTTCATCACTCCATTCCTCGCCCACTTTCAACCTGTTATACATGCCACGCTCTATCAGAAGATTGTCCCTCGCCACGACCACAGGAAAGTAGAACTTGTGCCATGGGCCCTTAGTGTCTGGCATAGGGATTTGCGCTAATTCCACAAAATCTTCATCTCTATCTATTTGCGGATTAAGCCATTTTTCCCAGTATGGTCGGGGAACATGGGTAACTTTCATATGTGGCTCTGGTAAGTCGTTGAAAGGGTTGTACTCCCACTTATCATTTATTAGTACCAACCCTAAATGTGCCAGCTTCTCCTCTAACAACTTGTGTGATTATTTTTTAACCAGTGTTACCGACTTGAAACTCTTCAGATAAGTGAAGAATCCCTTCTTCTTGACACTTTCGCTGCTACAGAAGGTGAAATAAATGACACACACCTGTCAAAAAATTTTTAGCGCGAGCACTCTATCGGTGATGCAATCCAGGAGTAGGAAAGGTTTTTCAGTAAAGTCCCGCATTCAGAGGATTGTAAAATCCCTGCCTAAGAACCAATCACAAGCAGGGGTATAGCTCTACATAAATCTGATCTGCTCCTTGGTGAGTCAGATGATATCTCCTTCTCTGATTAAATCATTCAAGACCAGAGCTATGAAGTAGTCTGAGAATGCATAATAATCATATGTTGTGGAAAGGAAAGGTGTCCATGTAGACACCGACTTTCTTTTATTTTGCTCATCAAAAATTGACAGCGGGACAAAACGAGCGAAGAAATCCAAATTCTGGTGCAGGAACATGTGGACCAGGTAGGAAAGAAATCTAAACTTCTTTTCTGCTTGATAATTCTCCATTTGATGTATCATTTCTTCAACCATGAACTCAACAAAATCATACCAGAAGAGTTCATGCTGCTTGCGAAACTATATTGCAAGGCCCAGCTGAAAAGCCTTGATCTTCTCATCAGAGTCTCAGCCGCAAACAAATGCCAGCATGGAAATGGCATTCTAAAGATCATTGCGGAATGAACCATGTGATAATAGGATACTTGGTGCTTTAGCAGACGCGATACCTTTCTTACTAGTTTCTTTTAACAAGAAATCTGAGCCGGATTTCATTTTCTTCCATATTTTCTCCCCTTTGCTTGGGCGAAAAGGCTCGATAGTCTCCTTTCTTCTGCTTGGATCTGGGATACATAACATGTGCCAGATGGCTTCTGGGCTGATATAAACCCTTAAATTGTGACCTTCAATGTAGTGGGTATCTGGATTATAGCACTGAAAAGCTGCGTTGACCACCTCCGGGCAATAGTGCACCAATGGGACCATGTATTGTGGGAGACCATTATACCAAACTCTTCCTGCTGTGGATTGGTCCACCATTGTTGCTGATAACCTTGCACAGGTCACCTCTCTAAGGGATTTAGGGTTCTTCGCAAGCTTTGGGTCATAGATATTGTTCCATTTCTCTTTGACCCTTTTTTGGTTACTCTATTTTTTGGGTTTATCCAGCTCTTCCATGTGGGCTCTTCTCATCTTCGCTGGTATACCAGGTGTTGCATATGCTACATCCTCGTATATGTATACCTCAACCAAAGAACGAATAGCCATGAACAGTTCCTGGCTAATCTCTTCCTACATTTGCTGGGTTGAAGATTCTGATATTTTTCTTTTTGCTACAGAATTTGTAAGCTCCTGGCCTGTGAATTTGCTTACTCTAGATAGACAGATAGAAAACACTTTGCACTTCTCTTATGTTTGTAAAAGCCTTTGAAATATTTAAGCCTTTTCGTGTAATAATAGCAACCTTTCCCAAGGTGGTAGGTGAAAGCAAGCCTTTTGCATTTAATTTGGCATATACCGTTAATCTTACAACTTGCACAAGATGAACTGATTTCTATTTCAAGGCAGCCGGATCTCATTATTACTTTTACGAGATCATGTGATACGCCTTGATCTCCTTGGAAATTGAGCTTGCAACTGGCTTTCCCCCCTGTGTTTGCATGCGCTGGCAATTAACATCCCGACCAGAATGATTACACCAAGCAAACGATCACCGCTTGAAAAGATATGAGTATCACCTTAGGCTCTGGGAAACGCTTGAGAGATGATACAATAGCCTATGGCCATACATCCCTTCACCAACAAGCGCCACCTTTTTAAAGCTAATTAATCAGCTTCATTTAATTAAACATTCCTTGAGCCATGCTATGATGCATGTACTGGCCCAGAAATGTGAACAAACGCAGACTCGGCCTTCGAGATAACAGCTAGCATCATATCACATTTTTTAGAGGCAGATTGGCATGTGTCTTGTCAAATTTTCTATAAATAGGCCAGTCGATGGTGAGCAAAACAAACTTAGCATTTGAGACGTGATAGGTTAGTAGTAGAATGTTAAACAAGTCTTTTCATAGGTTAGGTGGTGCACAATTTCAGCTTTAACTTAGGAGCCCAGGGACAGTGTCAGGAAAAATGGATACCCCAATTCGCCTAACCTCGTTTAAATCATAGACTACATTTCTAGGTAAGATTTCCACTAGGAGGCTGAAAAGGATGATAAAGAACAAGCATTCACTGGTTCTAGTAGCCAATAAGTGGGTCCTAGGCAAGGATTACATAGAATATGAGGACAAGTACAGGGTGAATACCGACATATGCTCACACTTTGTAGCGTTCATGTTGGACATTTTCGTTCCCGACCACTCATCCTAAAGCTAGTTAAATAAATTTTTTCGAAGAAATACTTGAATGGGCCTGGTGAGGTTGTTGCGCATGCTGCATATGGGATAGACCTGCCAACAGCCAGCGACCTGTGTCACTTTATCAAAGAAGAAGCTGTCGTCGTTTGGCTGCTATTTCTCAGTGGATTCTGCCTACAAACCCGTGACCAGCACCAGCAGAGGGTTACTCAGGCCCTTCATTTCCTGTTTCGGAGCTACAACGTAATACCTTTCTATGACATAGATTGATACACTGACTTTAGGAACCTGGTGTATCCACTGCCAATGACGGTTGCATCGAATGATGCTGCCAGTGCTGTTGAGGAGCCCATGGATGAGGAAGAAGTGGATGCTGCAGTGAATGCGTCAATTGCTGCCAATCATTCCTTTGGATAGACAACCCCTTTGCTTGCTTGCTTCAAAATGTAACTCTCCTATTTATATAAACCTGATAAAAGGCTTATTGTATATAATAAAATTTGATACTTGTATATTTTGGAAATCGGCCTCCCAGCCATTTTGTAACCCAAAATATATATATATATATATAAATATATACTTCTCGTTTTTAAGGAAAATCCATGCATTTTTTGCTTCTATGTTTAAAATTTTCTGGGTTTGCAAGTCTTGTATGCTATTTCTCCATGCATGACTGTATTTGTGTAATATCAACTCCAATGTTTTAACCCCCCACGATAATGAACAAATGTGTAGAAAGACAACTGATTAGAAAAAGAATAGGCCAAAAATAGGAAAGAAAACAAAAGCGCTATTTACATCTGTACAAGGTAGAGCTTAATGTCTAATGGAACAACTTAAGATGAATCCCATTGACTGAGATTCCTAATGGCTCTTGTTCCATATTTTTCAGCTCAAAAGCATTGTGTTGCCTACACTGAATGATTTTGAAGGGTCCCTCCCATAGGCTATCAAATTTACCGTGCTGATCTGGCTTTACAACTCTGCTGTCATATTTTAGCACAAGTCTCTGCTTTTCAGACCTTGGTCGGAAGCCTTCTTGTCAAACCATCGTTTGACCACTTGTTGACAATTTGTCATTGCTATTAGGGAATTCTCCCTTTTTCCTTGTACTTCCAACAACTCGGCGAGCCAAACCTCCATGGCTTCATTTTGTTCTATCTCAAGGGATTTCAACAACTATATTGCTGGGATTTCCATATAGATAGGCAATAGCGCCTCCTTCCCATACACCAGTTCATAAGGTGAAGTCTTAAGGACTTGCTTAGGGGTTATGCGGTTTGCCCAAAGTGCTTTTTGGAGATTTTTATGCCATTCCCTCTGGTGTTCTGAGCCAATTTTTTTAAGGAGTCAGACTAAGCTTTTCTTTGTTGACTCAGCTAGGCCATTTCCCTGTGGATAATAATTTGATGAGGCCTTAAGGAATATTGCATTTTTTAATGCAAAGTGACATACCTTTGTGCCTAGAAATGCTCTGGCATTGTCCGAAATGATTGTCTTTGGAGGGCCGAACCTTGTCACCAGAGCTTCGAGGAAGTCTACGATCTCTGTTTCTGTTGCCCCCTAAGGGGAACAGCTTCCGCCCACCTTGTGAAGTAGTCTGTAGCCATTAGAATCCATTTATGTCTGGCACTAGAAACTGGGTTGATCATTCTAATGAAGTCCAAGCCCCATTACGCAAATGGTTCATCCGCCACGATAGGTTTGAGGGGCATCGCTGAATTCCTCCTTCGGTCAGAGAAGAACTGACATTTCTTACAAGCCCTTACCAGAGAGTAGGAGTCACTGAAAAGGGTAGGCCAGTAATATCCAGCTTGTAGGACCTTGATGGTGGTAGTTTTGGTGGAGAAATGTCCACCTTCGTCGCTATTATGAAATGCGTCGAAGACCTTCTATGCCTCCCTTGAAGTAACGCATCGCAGGAGCACACCATTGAAATTTATTTTGAAAAGAATTCCTTCTATCAGTGTATATCCGCAATTATGAAGCCGGTAATACCTTCTTTTTTGGGATGAGAGGCCTGGCAGATACCTTCCGGTTTGCATGAAGTTCATTCTATTTGTCAGCCAATCATCTTCCAATCTTGATTCATTTATTAGGATGAGCTCTGGCTGTTCCTCCTTGGCGGGTACCTCGTTCTGTGCCATATACTTACACACTCCTCTACCTTTGACAGTCTTAGTAGGTCTGACCTCGATGTCATACTCTAGGATCTTGGTAATCCAATTAGCCCTTTTTTCTGTAATCTCTCCTTCCATGATATATTCACGCACACTAGAATGTGCGACATATACCAGGACCTTGTTGCAAGAAATTAGATGGCAGAACTTTTTAAGTCCCTTCACTATTGCGAAGGCCTGTCTTTCGACGAAATTATAATTTGCCTCATATTCTTTTAGGGTTCGGGAATAGAATGCCACTGGATGCTCTCCCTTTCCCTCACTATCTTTCTGAGTCAGAATAGTAGCAATACTGGACTTGCTACTGAAGGCATACATTATAAAATCTTTGCATTGATCTCGATTAATCAGCACCGGGGCTGTAGAGATCGCTTCTTTGACCTTTTCAAAATCCTCCCGAGATTTTGTTGTCCATTTGAAAATTTGATCCTTTTTCAGCATTAGGGTGATCAGCGTAATCATTCCCGCAAAATCAGAAATAAATTTGCTGACAAAATTTACCTTGCCCAGAAAAGACTGGACGCCTTTCTTATTTACTGGGAGGGGAAGCTCCTTGATAGCCTTTACTCATTTAGGGTCGATTGAAATACCTTCTTTAAACACAACATGCCCTAATAGCTTACCCTGCGGTACTCCAAATACACATTTATTTAGATTTAAGGAAACCTCAAACTCCTGGAATTTTTTAAAAACTAATTCCAAATGATCAAAATGATCATCCTTAGATTGAGAGAACACAGTAAGGTCATCCAAATAGATTAGAATAAACTTATTGATCAGTTTGCTGAATGCGATGTCCATAGCTCGCTAGAAAGTTGCCCCTGCATTGGATAAACCAAAATGCATTTTAGCATATGCAAATGTTCCCCACTTGGTGGTGAGCATAGTCTTGTGCTGATCTTCCTCTTTAACTCGAATCTGGTTATAGCTAGAGAAGCCATCCAATAGAGAAAACATCTCTGATCCTACTACAGTTTGGAGGATTGACTCCATAGAAGCCAGTGGATAGTGATCCTTTAGGGATGCCCTGTTCAGGTCTCAGAAGTCCACGCATAAGCGGATATCACCATTCTTCTTTCTGACTGGTACCAGGTTTGATACTCAAGTACTATGTTTGATTGGGAAGACAATATGTGACTCAATGAGCTTGGTTAGCTCTTGTGCCATTAGGGCCTCAACTTTAGGGTTGAATGACCTCTTCTTTTGTCAGACTGGTTTTGCACCTTCTGTTAGTTCAATAGTGTGATGAATGACGCTAGGGTCATAACCCTCTAAATCATCGTAGGACCAGGCCACTACTCCATAATTTTTGTAGAAACTGATAAGCCTTTCTGTATCTCGCTGTGGGACATCTTTTCTGACCCAGAGATTCCTGTCATCAGAGACCTGAAGGTTTTCATAATCACTTTTATCCACCATGAACTTCCACTTATCATTTCGGGCGTCATTACAATCAAAAAAATTCTCTAGAGTAACTAACCCTTTTGGAAGTTTATTTGACTTGAGCTGCATAATTTGTCCTTCATAGGCTTCAGCGATCTTTGGTTGAAGTTGATCAACAAATTCCCCTGAGTGCTGGATAAATGAGGTGATGTACTCATCACTC
This sequence comes from Sequoia sempervirens, assembly GCA_007258455.2. NCBI lineage: Eukaryota > Viridiplantae > Streptophyta > Pinopsida > Cupressales > Cupressaceae > Sequoia > Sequoia sempervirens. The sequence continues at coordinate 91,499,109 of VDFB02379711.1, forward strand.
TCAAAGACCTGCCAATTCTGATTAGTGTTGGGAATCGCTGGTCGAACAAGCACTTGCACTAAATATTTATTCTGAAGCAAGTCAGAGACAGGATCAAACTGAGCACCGATCACCGCCATGCGATCTGCATCATTATTCTGCATTCGTGGAATGGTCAGGATGTTGAAAGCTTCAAAACATTCAATCAGGTTCCAGATTTGATGCTAATAGGATCTCATTCAGACATTCTTCGGTGTGAAAATTCCCTGAACCTGATTAACTATCAGTTCAGAATCTCCGAACGCAATCAATTGCTTAATACCCATTTGTTTCGCTAGGCTAAGGCCTTGGACTAACCCTTCATATCCAGCTTCACTATTGGAACAGGAGAATTGGAATTAGAAAGACCTCAACATCTTTTCACTCTGTGGGGATATTAGACATACCCCTGCTCCAGCTCCAACTTTGCTCCTTGCTCCGTCAAAATACAATGTCCATAGCTCACTTGCCTGGTTATCATCAGATTTTTTGGAGACCTTTGGAAAGACCTGGTCTTCATCATAAATCACATATGTACCCAATCTGGTAGCATGATAATTCCCAAAAGGATCATTATTTATGTGTTCACTTAACAGAGCATCTTCCTTATCATTTCAGTCTCCACACACCTTCTCCTCCTCTAGCAGTTCAACATTATACATGTCCTGCTTGGTAATAGAGGTATGTGTGGCCTCAAAATTGATCAAGGCCTCATCTGCCATGTGTTCAGAATGTAGATCCTCCGATTCTATCTTCATTTTTGCGCCATGCTTGGTCCTAAGTATTATATGTGACCAATCTAAAGACAAATATCCGCCCACCTTTGAAGTAAATTCTCAGGATAGACAGAGACCAAATATAGGAGGAACATCTATGATCACTGTATCTTGCGGGACTGTGATACTTGGGCAGGCAAATAGAGTTAACGGAAGCGCTTTGATGACACCCACAATATCAACTTTATTTCCATCTAGCTGCATCACCTTATTCTTCATAGGTTCGTAGTTGAGTCCCAAGGCTTCGGCTATCAGTTTTGGCATAACCATTATACTAGCGCCAGAATCAATCATAGCATTGTGTAATAGCTTTTCCCCTACAATGAGAGTCAAGAAGAAGGGTTGAGGTTTTGGCCTACCTCCGCCTTCCACATGGGATTCCTTCACTTTGTTTGCAAGAACCTTTGTTAGTGGCATTTGGTAAACCACCTCTGTATTGGAAGATGACTTTGTTGGTGCTGAGATGATCTCTTGCTGAAGCGACTTATGTAGCATAGTCTTCTGTTCCGGGATAGCTAGAATGTCCCATAAAGATGCACTAGCGGATGATTTCTTTAATTGCTACACCACATTAAAAGGTGATGAGCTCGGAGATTTCTGCTCCTTTGTTCTTGTTATAATAATTTCCTTCTATGGTTGAGAAGGCGAAGAGAAGGTCGAAGCGTCAGGAATTTGATTGGCCGTGCCTTTTCATTGCTGGTTGTCCGCAAGTGAAACAACAGGCTCACCGGTGAATCTCCTCTTTGATCGTGTGTTATAGTCAGATTGCACCTACAGTGTTTTAGATAGGGATGCATCATTAGTAAACACCATTTCCTCCTCTTCCATCTAAGAAAAGAGTGTATGATCCAGAGCAATATCAGACTCTTGCTCTAAAGACATTCCTTGCATTTGCACGGTAAGGACCACACTCTCCACTAGTGAGTCATAAATATGTCCTCCATTTTCTGCTGTAATACCTTGATTGCATTGTTCTGCCACCTTCTGTTGTAAGTTGCCACGTAGACAATTTTGGGGCATATGTGCATCATTGCAAGGGAAACACCATGGATTGATGTCATCAATAAGATTGTTTTGTCCCACGGTTAATTCTCTACTTGAACTTGGCGACGCACCTGTCAGCAGCGTAGGCACCAGAACCATTTGGTTTGTAGTTGGCACTGGTGGATTAGTGCGAGGCGCACTCTGATATTGATTATGCTGATAAGTAGACCGCTCGCCTTGATAGTTTTGATATGCAGGCCATGGAGGCATTGCTTGGTTCCGCTTGAGAGTTGTTATGTCATTTTCCATAGTTCGCAACATCTCCTTGAGGTCGCCTATTTCATCCTTGGAAGAACCCGATGTAGAAGCCAAGCCTTCAGGAGTGGCCACATAGAAGTAAATCAACTGGGGAGTTGCTGCCGCACTAGTCGATGCAACCTCTTGTGCTGAGTTTGATATTTCAGGAAATATTGGGATAATAGGTCGAGGAGGCAACTTTCTGCAATCTATCAAATGATTCTCAACTTTGATAGGGGTAGAATAAGCATCTGGTAGAGTGGCTCCTCCTAAAGACTTAATCATCACAGAAATGTCAAGGTTAATGGACTTCAAATAAAATATGAATGCCAGCTCTAGAGTCAGGCGAATAGTCACAGGAATCCTCTGCCAACTTGAGTGAAATCGGGCATTGAAATCCATCAGGGCCTCTTGGGGCACCTGTCTTATGACGAATAGCTGATAATATAATGAAGAACGATCTTTGTCATTTGAGAACCTTTCATAGAATGGATCTCCGAGGTCATCCCAAGTGCGAATTGTATTAGGAGTCAGTGTTCGATACCAGTCCAGAGCCTTGCCTTTGAAGGACGCAGAGAGGAGCCTTAGGGCTACATTCTGTGTTGTAATACCATGTACCAGGCATACATCCACTACATCCTGCAAATGTTCTGCTGACATTTTTGTGTTGTCTCCAACAAATTTGGGAAGAGCTTTCAGGGCCGAAATCGGGATAGCGCCCCAAACAGCAGGTGCTACCAGAGCTACCAGGGGACTTCCAGCATCCCATGCTACATAGTTTCTGTTCACGGCCGGCAACATGGTGAGAGGAAAGGGCGGTGGGAATGGAACGGTTACTAATTGATTTGCGGCCTGGACTGTCCCTAGTGGAGGTACTAGTAAACCTAGGTTATTTGTAGTCTGGGATCTAGTTACAGGCTGATGGCTCATACACCCCTCTATAAGGCAATTTCATTAGTTTAGGTCCCACCGGGCATGCCAGAAAAAGGACAAACTGTTGATGCCAAAATTTGACGAGGTAACAGTGCCTTATGGGAAACTTAGTTCAAGGGGGACCCTTTTGCATCAAATTGAGTGACCTCCGGATTTTAAAGAAGCTGACTTCTTCTATGATGGGTTTTTGGAAAGGGAAAAGGAAACAGATATAATGAAGCAAAGTCTAATCTAAGGCGATGCGCCAAAATTTGCCGATGGGCACAATAAATCATAGATTTAAGAGCCTGAATGGCGTTGTCATGTTCCAAATCATCAGAAACTTAAAGCTATAGCATAAACAATTCATTTATTGACATAAAATAGTATCGCATACATCCTTACTACTAAGAAGAGTCATTTAGACATGGTCTAGATAAGCAAGCTTGTATTCAATATATAGAAGTCTTATCAAATGAAATGCTTAAGACAATAAAAAAAATAGTTTACAGTTTAATCAAAACATGAAAAATAGAAAGGCCGAATAGTAGGCATAGTCTAAAAGTTTCTTGCAAATAAACATGTAAAAGAGGCCTGGTGTCTCTTGCTAAAACCAGTATCCCTTCTAAAAAACTTGGACCCTACTCTTCTGGACAGAGAGAGTATATATAGCCAGAAAGAAAAATCCCACTGCTTTGGAAAGCTGTAACAGAAAAAATCCCACAATCTCCTACAATGATGCCCGAATCAGAAGATTCCCAATGTCGTTACAATGGCAACAAGTTAGAACACAACATCTGGTCATCTTGGTGCAGGTGCATCCCTCGTAATGATGGCAGTGGTTCCAACTAGGCCCGAGGCTACAAGTGTCATCCATCATCTTAGAAATCATGAAGAAAGACACCCAATAGCATACTCTCCCTTAGCCAGCCTATAGCTTGCTGCGAGGATCAACGTAAGGCACGTGGCAGCCTGTCGCTACCTAAATGAAAACCTCTCTTACTGCTGCCGAGAGATTGCGAAGTAACAACATGTGTCCAATGGGCTGAGGTCTTTGTTGTAGTGGAGAGAATGCCACATCGACCGGGTGTGAAAGATGTGTGGCAGTGTTTTGTTGCCCGCGGTCACTCACCTCTCTGCTGTGTTGAAAAGATGCGAACGGTTGCCACCTAGCAGGAGGTGGGGCCTGCCTTTAATAAAAGAAGGCTTGCGGAAGCATTTCGTAGCCCGTAGCTGCTTATTTCATCCCTGCATGAAAAGCTTGCGATACGCCACCACGTAGCAAGATGTGGGTCCCTTCGACAATCTTTAGAAATGACGGCCTCTGCAGAAGGCTTTCGCGACCCAAAGAGTAGAAAATAAAAAACCTCCACAAGCGATACATGTGGACGCCCAGCGCAGCTCCTCAGGACCCGAAAGGGAATCCGTTACCTGAAGTTGCGAAAAAGAGGTGTGCAAAAAGGAGAGGTCAAAATTTGATGGAAATCTGACTAAACTCAGCGACTCATAGGCCGACCCTCACTCATTTACAAAAGAAACCCGAAGGGAGCTGTTCGAATATTTATTTAACAGGTAGTACTCATACTTTCATCAAGAAAAAGTTAGCTACTCATCTAAATTGTTTTATATATCCAACTCCAGAGTTTCAAGTTTTGATTGTAGATGGTGGTACAATTAGTTGCTCATGGAAGTGTCATAGCATTAAATTATCCATGGGAGATTATCAACTTGATACCCCAATGTATGCGATATCCATGGGTGCAGTAGATATTATTTTGGGAGTACAATGGCTTACTACATTAGGAACAATTGAGATGAACTTCCAAGAACTATTCATAAGATTTCAATCGTAAGGAAGGCTAGTAGAGCTAAGGGGGTTGAAGGCAAAATCTCCACAAATGGTAAGCTCTCATCAAATGCAAAAGTTGCTTAAGAAAGGAGTGGATGGATTTGTGGCCCAACTATGTTCATTAGAAGTCTCTCAATCTAATACTCCTACTCATCCAGATTTGCAACCTATAATTGATCGTCACTTAGTTGTTCTTGGAGATATGCCTAAAGGACTTCCTCCTAAGAGGGATCATGATCATGCCATATAGTTATTCCTAGGGAACCAACCATCGAACATCATGCCTTACAGGTATCCACACATACAAAAGAGTGAGATAGAAAAGATTGTTGAAGAGATGCTAGAGGCAAGAATCATCAGGCATAGCCAAAGTGCTTACTCCTCACCTGTGGTGATTGTACGTAAGAAGGACGATACTTGGCACATGTGTCCAGATTATAGAGTGCTCAACATGTACACCATTGAAGATAAGTTTCCAATTCCAGTCATTGATGATTTACTAGATGAATTAAATGGAGCTATGTTTTTTACCAAGTTAGATCTTAGATCTGGTTATCACCAAATTCAGATTAAGGAGGAAGATATTTGTAAGACAACATTTCAGACTCATGAGGGTCATTATGAATTTTTGGTGATGCCATTTAGTCTTACCAATGCACCATCTACATTCCAAAGTTTGATGAATTCCATTTTTAAGAAGTTCTTGAGAAAGTTTGTTCTAGTATTCTTTGATGATATATTAATTTATAGCAAGACTTGGGAAGAACATTTGCAACATGTGGACCAAGCATTACAAATACTTGAAGATCATAAACTCTATGCTAAGCCATCCAAGTGTGCTTTTGGTCTTACAGAGGTGGAGTATTTGGGACACATAGTTTCACATGAAGGAGTAAAGGTGGACCCTAACAAAATTAAGGCTATCATGGAATGGCCTATTCCAAAAACCATTAAGAAATTGAGAGGATTCTTGGGATTGACAGGGTACTATAGAAGATTTGTGAAGAATTATGGTAGTATAGCAGCACCTCTCACCACTCTATTGAAGAAGGATTCTTTTCATTGGAACGAGTTTGCCAATACAACATTTGAGAGATTGAAGGAGGCTATGTGTACAACTCCATACTTGCCACTCCTGACTTCACCAATGAATTCATTGTGGAATGTGATGCTTCTGGAAATGGGATAGGAGCAGTGCTCATGCAAGAAGGTCGACCAATTGCTTTTCAAAGTCATCAATTAAAAGGTAAGAATCAACTAAAACCTATTTATGAGAAGGAAATGCTAGCAATACTCCATGCAGTGAAACAATGGCAGCCTTATCTATTGGGTAGACATTTCAAGGTTAAGACAGATCATGATAGCCTAAAATACTTTTTGGAACAACAACTATCTTCTGAAGAGCAACAAAAATGGGTCACTAAGATGTTAGGATATGACTTTGAGATTGTATATAAGAAAGGGAAAGAAAATATTGTCGCAGATGCATTGTCAAGGAAGGATGAGAAAGATGAAGCCTTATTGTGTGCCCTTTCAATATTACAAGCAAATTGGGTGGAGGAAGCCAAAGCAGAGTGGCAAAATGATGTTGTGACAAGTAATCTCATTGAGCAATTAAAAAGTGATCCTAGTAGTTCAGATAAGTTTTGTTGGAAGGGAGATACTCTTTGGTATAAAGAGTGTTTGTATCTCTGCAAGAATTCCAACCTTAAAATCAAGATTCTCACAGAGTTGCATGAGTCTCAAGTGGGTGGTCATTCAGGATTTTTGAAGACATATCATCGAGTCAAGCAGATTTCTTTTGGGAGGGGCTAAAGGGTGATGTTCAAAAATTTGTGGCTGAATGTTTGGTGTGTCAAAGGCATAAAGGGGAGACAATTAAGACACCAAGTCTCTTGCAACCCTTATCTATTCCTAGCCAGCGTTGGGAAGAGGTATCCATGGACTTCATCACAGGGCTTCCCAAATCTAAAGGTCATAATGTCATCATGGTGGTAGTTGATCGGCTCACTAAATATGCACATTTCATTGCATTAGCACATCCTTTTACAACAAGTGCAGTGGCTAAAGCTTTTTTGGAGAATATCCAAAAGCTACATGGTACACCTAAAGTTATTGTTAGTGATCATGATCCTATCTTCACTAGTCACTTTTGGAAAGATTTATTCTCATGTTTGGGTACTCAATTGGCTCTTAGCTCTTCATACCACCCTCAATCAAATGGGAAAAAAAAGGTTGTTAATAAGTGTTTGGAAGGATATCTGCATTGTTTCACTTGAGAAACAGTCTCAGTGGGTAGATTGGCTACCACTTGCGGAATGGTGGTATAACACTTCTTTTCATAGCTCATCAAAAATGTCTCCATTTTTGGCACTTTATGGATATCATCCTCCTTCCATCACATCATCAATTAAGGTGTCCCCAAGAGTTCAGGCAGTAGAAGACCACTTGCTTCATCAACAACAAGTACTTTCAGGACTCAAGGAGAATTTAGCCATGGCACAAAATCGAATGAAACAACAGGCAGACCAACATCATAGTGAAAGAAGTTTTGAAGTTGGGGATTGGGTCTTCTTGCGATTGCAGCCTTATAAGAAAATCTCACTAAAGCATCAAAGAAAGAATAATAAGTTGTCTCCAAAGTATTATGGTCCATACCAAATCATGCAGAAGATTGGTAGTGTTGCCTACAAGCTTGAGTTGCCACCAACAACAAAGATACATCTAGTTTTCATGTTTCTTGTTTGAAGAAGGTAATTGGGCATAATATTCCCACTCAAACAACACTTCCTGAGCTAGATGAAGAAGGAAGAATCATTTTGGAACCAGAGTGCATTCGTCAAACACGCACAAAGAAGCTGAGGAATAGAACTATCACTGAGTATCTCATCCAATGGAAGAAGTTACCAGTTGAAGATGCCACATGGGAAGACGAGGAGTTCATTCAAAAGTTTCCAAACTTGATTAGCATTAAGGACAATGCTTCTTTGAAGAAGGGGGGCATGCTACGCCCTTAATATTATTGTACATTGGGTTATGAATAGTCGGCTTGTGGCTATCTTAACTCTCTATTAAGTCATATTATCATTAGTATATTGTTATTTAGTTGTTTAGGTCGGCCTAAGTCTTATATAGGTGTGTCTAAGTCGGCCTAGGTGATATCCTTGGCATAAATAGGTATATATAGGAGGTTGTGAGTCTTATTTCATCATCAAGTGTGAAGTGTGTTCTCATTAGAGATATTTGGAGGTTTTCCCCCTCGAAGTGGCTTGTTATTCTCAGTTATTATCAAATATTTGCAGCATATTTCATATCATATTCTTCTATTGTGCAAGTTATTTCATAACACTCAACCCTTGTGGGAGCCCGTTTTACTCCACATATCTGATAAGATGATAACAAACATAATGAACCCATTCCTGCACATTGAAACAAACAAGTTAGCAAAAATAATCGAAGCTAAAAGCTTCCATTGAGTTTCGTGTTCCTTGATTATCGGCGTTTGTAATTCAATCATTTGGTGAATGCTTGATTGAATGTAAATTACATTCCTATTTGTAGCATAGGTATAAAGTAGAATGTAATTCATCATTGCTTAGAATACATCTCTAACATCATCTTTTTACAATCTTGCAGGTTCATGGAGAGTGAAATTGAGGCTGCAGCTTGGGGATGTGACAAATGAAGACAACAAGCGAAAGTGATTCATCATCACAGGAAATGATGAATTGCTTCTCTTCTTTGTGTTTACGTTATCTTCAGTAGTGTAGCTTTCATTGAATTTTGTATTCATTATATTATTATCATAATCAATTTTAGTTACTCTCGCAGCTTGTGCAAGATTTGAGTGTTTTTACAAAATGAATAAAAAACATTATTATGCAAATTTCCAATTTTCTGTTTCAAATACTTGCACAATAAAACTGTAATTTAGATGTAATATGATCTTTATGATAAATAATGAATACTTTAGCAACAAAACTTGAAAATTTATTTACATATAAATGATGAATTCAATTAAGCTCTACCTATTTGAGCTCGTAGTGAAAAATAGGTAACACGATCTTCCTAAACTATATTTCCTTTTCTTTAGACACTAAATTTTATTTTGAACCTAAAAAATTCTATTTAGCTCATCCTAAAAAATGGAAAGTTTGTGGATTTATTCAAGGACTTTAAAGAAATTTTTTATATTTAGATTGAATAAATGTGTTATATTCAATGTGTTCTATACTTAAAATTACCAAAAAAACTTTTTAAAGGGTGGATCCATTCATAGGTATTTGTGATTTTTTGATAAGAATCTCCATTCCATTCAGGGACAGATCCACTCAAGAATTTTCATAGTGTTGATAGGTGGATTTGCTCTATTCTTGCACATATGAATTTCCCATAGAAAAACATGAGAGAGAATCATTTTGACCAAATATAGCCCTTGTTGTTCCAAAACCAATCTCATGATCAATTTTTTTTGCATTACCCAATCTTTTGTACTGACTATTTTCATCACTTCATATTTTCCCAAATTCATCAAATAATCTCTTTAATCACACAAGGACATCCTATAGACACTCAAAATAGCCTGATCGACATAATGCATTTTGTTTTGATTAGCTAACTTCGATTCTTCCTTAATCATTTCTTTACTAACCAATTAATTGAATAATCTTTATTTAATTAAATCATCAAAATTCCTCTTTGATTAAATAAATCAAATTTATTTAATTAAATCCTAATATTCCTCTTTGATTAAATAAATCAACTTTATTTAATTAAATCCTAATGTTCTTCCTTTAATTAAATAAATCAATTTTATTTAATTAAAATTCTAATGTTCTTAATTTAATTGAATAAATCAAATTTATTAAATTAAATTACTAATCTTCCAATATCCTCTCATTTGATTTAAATAAATTCAAGCATTTAAATTAAATGTCACAATCAAAGTTCATCTAAGTTAATTAATTTCATTAATTAACTCCTAACACTAATCCTCCTTTCCTCTACCTTTTGCAAGTTGCACAAGTAAATCAATTTATTTGATTTACCGAATTACCCTATTTTCATTCAAATATGGCATATTCTTGGAATATTCCACTTATTTGAATTCTCCCTCCCAAAGGACTTTTGTCCTCCAACTTGGCATTAAAAGCTCTTACATGTCCTTTCCTTGAACCAACTTGGCATTAATTCCTCTTACACCTCCTCTTACACAAGTCACCTCTTCAAATTCAAATTTCACCTGCATGTATTTAACGTGCACATTGTTCAAAATGTTCTCCAACTCCCATCATGAGGATGTTGACAAGTGGCACAATGCTATTGGTCCCTTCTTTAACCCCGCATTCATCCTATTCTTCACTCTTCAACTCTTCTTCATTATAAATAGAGGAATTCTCTATTGATTTGAGGACACAACTTCATGCAAATACATTATAGGTATTTGAATCCACAATCATCTAGATTTTAATGCAAGTTAGCATAGAATTCATCATCCATAGCTAGGTTATTGGAATTTTGCATCAAGGAGCACACAATCATCATCAAGCTTATCAAGGAATTGGGAAAGGTATTCTTTCCACATCAAAGAAGTAACAATTCCCCCATGGGATGCTGGTTTGAGCATTTTGAATAAGATTTCATTAGCTTTTATTTGATATTTTACCTTGTTTTCTTGTTCTTATGTTTGAATGAATTTCATGGGGAATGTTTGGTTTAAACTTGTTTGAGGACTAATGTTTGTTTTTTTGTCCATGTTTGAACAGATCTAGCTAGAGCATTTACATTTTAGGATCCACCATGGGGCTTAGCCCTATTTTTAATATTTTTCTTGCAAGTTTCGTCAACAGGTCCATTCATGAATTTTGATATAGTGCATCCACTGTCCATTTCAGAGCATTGGTGGCGACTTTTTGGCACATCAAAGCCCTGTTATAGCACATCCACAACCCATACCAGCACATTTATTCTTGTTTCAACACATTTACCTCCTCTTTTAGAGCATATACAAGATATTTTAGTGCATATGCTCTCTATTTTAACACATATGCTCTTTGTTTTAGCGCATATGATCTCTGTTTTAGCACTTTTATAGTCAATATTAAAATGGCCATATGTTGGTCATACAAAGGTCTTTTTCAAAGCATCTTTTTTGAAATGGGGTATATTTTCATAAGCTATGCAATGGTGTAAGTTTTCTCAATTTTGGTAGAGTTAAAATTTTCAATTTTACACCTAAATTCAAAACACATTGTAACATGATCTAAATTTTAGGGTTTTTTCCTTAATCATTCATCTAACCCTCATATCTTCTTGTTTCTTGATCTCATCTAATATTTTGAGCATGGCTTCTAGGTTTTAAGAGGAGCATGGAGAATTGAAGTGAAAGAAAAAGCATTTGATATCCATTGTCTAGGAAAAGAAGAAAACAAGAAGAGCTTCCTATGGCACTTTCTTTTTCATAATTGTAAAAAAGTGTTCTTTAACACTTTTAGAGCATTTATAATCCCATCTTTGGATATTGTTATCTTCATCTTTAGAACTTAACTACATTTTTTTTGAGTTTTAAAAAGAACATACAAAAGCTTTCTTTGTCACAAAGGGTTAAAAAGAACATTAGAAACTCACTAGATTTGATTTTGGGTCTTAAGAATTGAACAAACAACTTCAAACACTCAAATTTGGTGCTATAAAAAGAACCCATTTACTACCTTTGAGGTCTAAAATGAACATGTGCTTATCTTGTTTTGTAATATTTTTTACAAACTAATACCATTGAAATGTGTATGCACTTCACGATGAGCTTGAGAATCAAAAACATGTTTGTGATATTAGGTTGTCTAAAGATTGCCTCCACATTTCAAATTTGGGCTCTTAAAATTGAACAAAGATTGCTAGTGTGAGAAAGGACATTGCTTGTGTTCTCTCTTTGTTCACACAAACAAAGATTGATTGAACTAAGGATGCACCTATTCAATTTTGTTTACCTTTAGAGGGCCTACCTTGGTGGGAAAAAGTACTCACCCCAAGGGAATGACCCAGGCAGTAATGAGCATAAGCCAAGGTCTTCCAAACCGCTATATAAATTTGAAGTTGTGATGAAAAAATAATGGGAAGCGGTGCATGATAACTCTACCCAAGTGTCTTTGTGATGCATAAAGCCCTTATTCTAAGGGTTGGGAGATCTCTCACAAGGAGTTTATCATTGCACCCCCTAAACTAGATTCCCTTACTACGAACCTTTGTTTAGAATCCAAAATCCCAATAGTTGTTGGCATCAAGAGGTCGGACCTTCGGAGTCATCGCACATATTTCTGATTCTTTGTAGAGATGAAAAGTTCATCATGGAAGATTCATGAGAATTGAAGCTTGGCTGACCTATAGAAGCGAGTGTCATGGAGGGGAGCCAATATGTTCAAGCTTCTAATCATCCACTCTGAATAAGCACAACTGGATTTATCCAAGTGGGAATTCAACAAATATTTTCTTTTCCATCCTAGGGTTGTGCAATCTTTGATTCAGTTAGACACATTGTGTGGATCCAAAATATTGAAAAAAAACATTCAACAAGGACATAAAATTTCAAACCTTTTAGAAGAGAAAATACCTTTGAAAAAAATAAAAGTTCTATTGCTTGTCCCTAGGGATTTCATCCTTAGAGACTTCTAAGTATTTGGATTTATATCTCAATTTTCTCTCTCTAAAGTCAACATTAGGGAGCTATTGCCTTGATTCTCTTGATTTCCACATAGTGGACCTTGTGGGATGAAAATGAAATTGAGACATAGACATTAAGTTCTAAGAAAGAAGTGTGGATGTGGTAAAAGCAATTTATTAATCAAAATGAAATCAATTGAACCCCACACATGTGCTTGTTTATCTTTTGCCTTATGGTATTTTGAGAAAACACTAATCTTTTTGTTTGAAGTACTCTTAGGGAAAAGCATGTTCTTCAAAACCTTGGTCTTGTAAACAAGTCCCTCTTAGGTTCATTTAGGATCAAAACAACTAATCATTCCATCCATCTCAAACATCAATAAAATCCCATCTCACAAACAACTTTTGAACCATTGGAAAAATCATTCATACTAGACTTTTGGTAAAATCCTTCAAATCAACATCAAAATCTCCTTGTTTGGCTAAGTGTGTGTGGATGAATCCTTACCTATACATCTAGTTAAATTATCATCCTTGTGGAAAATTTTATTCCAAGATAACATCCAACATCTTGGGGTTTATAAGTCCATTATCAAAATCAAATCCAATCCAAATAAAAAAATACAAAGAATCCTAAAGTATAGTATTCCTCCAAGGATCTTAAAAGTTCATTCACCTCATTCATCCTTCATCTCATCATTGGTCCTAAGTCCCTTAGAGGTCAACAAGGTCAAAACACAAGAAGAACATGGAATATAAACTTGCTTCATACATCATGAATGATCTAAGTCAACCAAACTATCAAATCCTTACGAAACCAATGGATTATAAAAACTCACATTCATACAATCCACACATGGGGTCATTATCTCTTACAAACCTCAATGGAACAACAATATGCCCAATATAAATGTTGGAACACCTTTCCCTATGGTAGATTTAAATCAAAGTCCAAACCTACAAATCTATCAACCAAACAATCAATGCATGAGTCTTCAACAAAACAACATTATCCCACCAAATCTATACATGCCAAATGTAAATATACCAAGTACAACTTTACCAAACATGAAAATTTCAAATCCACACTTGGTAAACTTTGGGATAGATATGTTTGTGAATCATACAAATGTTGTTCAAAGCCCAAACAATATGTTAAATCCAAGTCAAGGTAACACCATGCAAAATCAAAGTTACCTAAATCAAGGCAATGTGATTCCCAACCACAATAATTTTCAATTTCAACCTATAATGCCAAATCTAAGCATCATCCCAAATCAAAACATTATCCAAAACCAAATTTTCCATGATCCCATACAAACACCACAAGTATACATTCCAAATCTGCTTGAACAAAAACCAAATCAACTATATCAAGGGTATCTTGAGATCAAAATCAAGATCAAATTTTGTGAGATCAAATTGATACACTTACTAAAATAGTTGATTCATTGTGCAAAACAATATATCCACCCAAAAATCAATACAATATTCCATTGGTTAAACCATGTCATCAAAGCATTGAGTTGTGTCCACAACCACATCAAGAACAATATCTCCAATGTCGAGAGGTTGGATATCAAGATCAACAACATCAACAACAAACCCAACCTCCACATCTCAAAGATCAATCACCACATCTCCAAAATCAATCACCACAAGGTCAATTTAAAGTACAAATCTCATAAGGTAACAAACAAAAATACACACCACTTGGGGGACCAATTGAATTGGTCATGCAATAGTTGATAAAAGAAAATATCATCAAAATCCCCTTTCATGAAAATTATCAAGAGCCTCAAGTTAAACCACCAGGGTATAATGAGAAGAACCTTTGTGATTTTCACAAAATAAAGGGACACACAACATCAAATTGTATATGACTCAAAAATCTCATCCAAGATCTTATTGATAAAAAAATAATAACTATTGATGACAACGATGAAGATTCAACCACTAGTGATAGCATTGACAATCTCTCCACAACAATTGTTGAAAACAATGATCAAGATCTATCCATCAATGAGCACCTTGAAGATGTTTCTAATTCATCCTAAGATCAACTCAACATACATCAAGAGTCACTTTTTGATCATGATAATTTATAGCCCTCAACAATATCCAACAATGATCTATTCAAAGGAGTTTTAACATTATTTGATCCTCTAATTGGTTATCATTCCACCAATAATCATGTTGAAAATGTCACTACATAACCTAATGAGTTAGAGGACATATCTCAATAATTCATTCATAAACATGATCAACATCTTTCACCAAAGTCTAGCAATGGTCCTTTCCAAGACATATTGACATCCTTTGACCTCATGGTTACAGATACTAAAGGGATCCTCAACTCAACATTTGATCCAAGTCCACTCAAAGATCAAGAGGATATTGATCAATTTCCTATGCCCAATGAAGATATCCAAGAACTCTTTATAAGCAATCAATCCTTTGAAACTGACCCATGTCAAGAACTTGATCCAAAGCATGTCAAAAGCAATTTCAAAATTAATCAAGATCAAGAATTTGTATCTCCAAGATACTACAATGATCTAATGGACACTCTCCAATCTATACAAGAGGTTGCAAATGATTATCATATCCATATAGCACATATTCCTCCATCTACCCATGAGATGCTTACTCATAATGGACATGTAGATGATCTTCATTCAAAATAAGAGTCTCATACTCTTGATATCATTACCAAGGAACATGAGTCTCCTACACTTAAGATTTGTACACATGATCAAGATACAAAAAAATATAGAGACATATTAGAAATGGGTCATGAAGAAGGATTCTACAGAAGTTGTGAATCAAAAACATCCTATGAAGGAATATAAAAAATGAACCATGAGGGAGACTTCTACGTGGATAGTGAATCATCAACACCTGTTGAAGAAGCATTAAAATATGATATTTCACAATATCAAGTAAAAGATATGAATCGGGAAGTTATCCCACTTATGGAGGATCCTATAACTTATAAAATTGGATCACTTAGCTTTTTTAGGGAAATCTATCTTATCAATGAAGAAGCTATCACCTTTGACAATCCACAATAGAGCAGAGGAGTAGCACCTTGTTTCCAAGGTAAATCATATTATATTGCAAATAAAAAATTTCAACAGATGAATTATTAAGGTAGAGGATTAGGCCTACATGAACAGGGTATCCTAGAACCAATGCAGATTATTGACAATCCTCAACATCAAGGTTTTGGTTATTCAACAATTAAGGGATCTAAAAATATTAGTGATACCTCTATAATACTGGGGGAAATTTTATATAGTGCAAGCATCAACATAGGGAGCATGAAGAGTCCTTATGGTGAAACCAATGTCAATACTACAACCAACCATGTCATGAATCTTCATCCACCCATCACGCCATCCACAAATTGGGACCAACATAAAAAGAAAGATTTGAATTAAAGCACAAAGAACATTATCAAATCAAAAGAAGCTAAGGAGCATAATGGACAAATCAAATACACATGGATACCAAAAAATACAAAGAAAGATTATCCCTATCAAACTCCATTAGTAAAAGAAACTATGGGGAAAAATAAAAAGGGAAAAGTATCCATAAAAGATGTCCACAAAGGAAAAATCAAGCTTCTCAAGCAACGTACAAAGTATATCAAGAAGTTAGTACAAATTCCATACACATTTCCATATCCACCCATTATTGCTCATCTTCCCAAGTTTGGAGAGTTAAAGGTTCCAAGTTGTCAACCAAAAAATATTTTATTCCTAAACACACTCCACCATCCATGCCTCCATGCATGATATCTACTTCTCATAATGACCATGTATTGGAAGCCATGCTTCATCATAAGGATTCAAAAGGAACTCTATCACGATGTGCACACAAAGACAAAGTTAACTTTGGTATCAACAAACCAGATTAGGAATCTCAAAAGTTGTATTCAAGTGCACGTGTCTTGGCAAAACAACTTCTTCAGGTAGGATATTGATGGCACATTTTGACAGAAGCATCTACATCAGCAACACCAAGTGATTCAACATGAGTTTAAAAATATTTCATAGAGAAATACAAAAAAATCAAAAAATCAAAAACCCAAAAAATAAAAAATCAGAAAAAGAATTGGAAACAGTCAAGAAAAAATTGTCCTCTAGTGAAAACTACTATGGTGGTGCTTTGGACAGGCACCATGATGAAAACCTGACAAAAAAGTGTCATGTGTAGAATCGAGCATCTACATGTGCTATTTCAGATGAAAGCATCTTAGCTCATTCATCAAAAATACAACATTCCATCCATCTCATCCATACTAAATCCATTCATCCATGAAACATTTATCCAATCCATTTTCATCTATTTACACCCATCATCCACATTATCTTGATCTTGATAAAATTTTGGTGCACACTTTACACTTGCTTATGGTAAACATCTTGACATGAGTCATTTTTATTGATCCTATCCTACCTGGCATTATCTAAACCATGAAGCATTATCCAAATGAGCATACTTTGTTTGAACATCTTATCTTATCACAAGATAATCCTTGGCATCCTTAGTATTCTTACCATATCCATCCATCCACACACCTATCCAAGCATCCACCCATGGAATTCCAAACATTGCTAGACACTAGGGAAGATATTTACATCTTGCTTTGGGAATAAATCTTGATCTATATCTTCCAACTTATGTGGCGATCCAAACATTGGAAAAACATAAAATCAAATTGGTCAAAAAATTTGTGAGCCAAAATCAAAATCACTAGCCCATGACACATTTTGACAAGAAGATGTTCCTTATCAAGTTTTATCTTCCATCAAACATTAATCCAAACAATCAAATATCAGTTGCATCTAACATGTGCTTCAACATCACATCAAATCATCCAAAACCAACTTTTGTTCCAAAATCAAGCTTCAAAATCCTGATCAATCAAATCCAATCAATCCCTAATCATCTTGGGATATCCATCCTAATATTTGTGTTGCTTAACACTATCCTTGCATTGTTGTGTATCCTTAACAATGTTATCATCATCAATCCATCGATCTGATCAATCAACCTTAGCTTGGTTTTCAACAAAATCTCAAAATAGAGCACTGATATTGTCACACATATCCATATCCAAATCATCAAAATAATTAAAAAATCCAAAAACATCCAAAACATATCAAAATCCCAAAGTAGGTAAAAAATTCAGAAAAATGTTAAAAACATTGTTATCCAAACTATGTTGTCTTTGAACTTAAACGCAGGCAAGGCCATTATTGATGGCCCCTCGAGACACAAAATCCAAAAAAATTCATAAAATCTTAGAAAACACCAAAAAAATTAAAATTTTTGAAAATTAAAACATTTGCAAAACATATCAAAACACAAAAACATCCAAATATTTGAAAAAATCCATCCATCCCATTTTGCATTCACCTGCAATAAAATTCCACTCATAATAAATCATCATCCTCCTCAACCTTTGGTAAGACAATTAGAAAAAAGTCTAGCAGATCGAAAGTGAAAACTCAATCGTCAGGATCTCAAGTCTAGGTCAGTAGGTAAACAAGTTGGTCAACTCTTGATATTAATAGCCCATCATCTAGTTTGTCCCAAATCATCTAATGACATCATCCTAGGATGCATCCTTCCTACAATGGACATCAACATCAGGCATCACCATAGTTTAGTCTTGGCTAGAGGTATGAAGAACATTGGCTTGTTTGTTTACTTGATCTTTGTCTTGTTGACTTATCTTATTGCGCTCATTCCAATGAGCTCTCAATTATGTCTAAACAAAACAATTTTGAGAGAAAGGAATGGGGCAATGATCATTATCTTTTATTTGTTGTGTTTGTTGGATGCTCTTGTAAGATAACATTGGTGATGCTTACTTTTTTTGGTATGTAGGGAGGATGTTTTGGGTATCTTGTTGACCACATAGGAAGGATTTCCTTTCTATGTTTTGGTCCAAGATGTTTAAAATATTTGACTTGCATTCTAAATAAGGTTTTGTATTCCAAGTGTGAACAAGGATACTCCTATCTAATTTTCAAGTCAAAGTCCATCGCACTAGGTACAATGCCATCCTGGTTCTTTATACCTTGATGCCTCGTATCTATGTGTGTTAAAAAAAATAAGGTAAGTAAGCCCTTTTAAAATCTGAATCCCTAGATAAGCAAAATATCATCATCAATCTCTCATCATTTGTATCTAATAAAGTCTTAGTAGATCATGGACTTGTTGGATTCTCTTTTCATCATCTCATTTCTTCTTTCTTCTCTCTGAAATAACATGGTATCATGACATTCAACCAAACATCCATATATGCATCCATCCTGCATCCACAAACTGTCAGTATGTTGCATATCATTCACATGCATTACATTATCATCATTGCATAATATAGATCGATTATTCTAAGAATCTTAAAACCATCTCATTTACATCATCATCACAACCATCCATATGTCCATCTTGAACCTCTTTGTTGCGAGATCGACCCCACAAATTGAATTTTTTGCCTGATCCCTAGAGGGGGTAGTGTACCAGCATACTTCTTTCCACTGGGGCAATAGAGGGTACTGTACCAGCGTACTTCTTTCCGCTGGGGCAATAGTGGGGCATCTGAAAAAATAAAATATAAATTGAACTTTGATCTCATCAAGGTTATTCTTTGAACCAACACAATTGGTGCACTGCTTTAAAGAGGAGCAAAATGTAGACACTCAAAATAACCTAATCAATACAATAAATTTGATTCTAATTAGCTAACTTCGATTGAACTTCCTTAATCATTTCTTTACTAACTAATTAATTGAATAATCTTTATTTAATTATTTCATCAAAATTCCTCTTTGATTAAATAAATCAACTTTATTTAATTAAATCCTAATATTCCTCTTTGATTAAATAAATCAACTTTATTTAATTAAATCATAATGTTCTTCCTCTAATTAAATAAATCAATTTTATTTAATTAAAATCCTAATGTTCTTCATTTAATTGAATAAATCAAATTTATTTAATTAAATTACTAATCTTCCAATATCCTCTCATTTGATTTAAATAAATTCAAGCATTTAAATTAAATGTCACAATCAAATTTCATCTAAGTTAATTAATCATTAATTAACTCCTAACACTAATCCTCATTTCCTCTAGCTTTTGCAAGTTGCACATGTAAATCAATTTTTT